>JAVTVY010031826.1:0-133896 GCA_036873755.1 Hanleya hanleyi
ATTACACATATAGGTAAGGTGCTATAAGCGATGCCTGTTCAAGATGATCTTTGAATGCTTTGATGAATATGTTTTAATTTTTGAACAAAATGCATCAGCGTCGCCGATGATTCTTCATTCAAATCGACAGTACTAAGCCGTTTTATCACAATTCAGTTTGTGACAAAACGAGTTGACTGAGCATTCAATGTTAACGCGTTTTGCCACATTGTGACAAACTCTTAAATTTGTGGAAGAATGCATTGCAACATTGCATCTAGTGTTAACGCGTTTTGTCCTAATTGTGACAAAATGAAATAGTTCTGGCAAAACACGATGACTCGCCATGCAGTGTTTAACGGGTTCCGTTTCAACACTGCATGCGTTAACCAGTCTGTCGTAAATGTAATAAAATGCAAGAGTTGAGACAAAACGGTTTGGCTGTGCATGCGGTGTCACATTATGACAACATGCAAAATTTGTGACAAAACGGCTACACCAAATTTACTCAGAAAGAAAGTTGAGTCTATTCCTATAATTATGTCTTCTGGTGGCAAATTTACATTTCGGGTTCAATGGGTCAGTGTTAAATTATTAGCTACCTCCAAATAAACTTTTAATTAACCTTGGTCAGTGCGGTAGCTAATTCGGTTCAACTAAGGACGTGACTGTTATTAACTGCAATGTCAATTGATTCGTTTTCCTTTTTTCCTCGCCAGTCTGATACACCACGGTAGATATCCAGATTACAGTAGCCGGTTAAAACCACCCGGCCTTGCTGGAAACCATACCACCCGGCCTTGCTGGAAACCATACCACCCGGCCTTGCTGGAAACCATACCACCCGGCCTTGCTGGAAACCATACCACCCGGCCTTGCTGGAAACCATACCACCCGGCCTTGCTGGAAACCATACCACCCGGCCTTGCTGGAAACCACCCGGCCTTGCTGGAAACCATACCACCCGGCCTTGCTGGAAACCATATGCCGGATTTTAACAAAACAGGAGACCGAGGACTTTTTCTGAGGAGGACTAATAATGAATAATTCCATACATGAATGCCCAGTCCGGTTTACAAAATAACCTTTCAGGTGAAAACCTGGTCTTGATTCTCAGTAGCCGAGACAGAAGCTCAACTAGTTTCCCCAACAGCAGCTCACCCCCTACATATACTCCGATAATGTATTTTCATCCCCATTTTCACCTTGCAAATACGTACCATCTGTTACATACCCCTCAAACAAGATAAAGAAGAATGGTCTATCATATCATATAGCCAATACAGAAAGTTTGCACTAGTAAACCATTACATGTATCTGGAAAAGATATCCAAAGTCTCCAATTTTTGAAAACCACACTGTTTAAAGATGTCAGAGTGACAAGAGACTTTGGGGATTTCTATTTGAATGTCGACTCGGGAGTCATAACAAAACGATGATCTGGGGAAAAGCGTCAAAACAACATATTAAAAAAACATGTTATGGACTCCTATCTATTCATCCGTAGGACATGTTTTGTGATACTAAAGCAACTCTTCCTAAACCGTTCACACACAAGTATAAATTTACAATCATATCAAGGTCGTATTTCTACTGACTCTCTGGTTGACCTTCCGATTACCCCTCGTCGACCTGGCCCGATGCCAATGTCTGTACTTGCCGTTTGATGCCATTCAACTTTGGTTAGGTTATAACGGATTTCTGACAGTATCTTTAGTTAATGATGTCTATTATCGTTCTGGTACTCACGTGTATCTTATTCATTCATTTACTACACAGACTAACTCAGTGCTGGACAGCATGAAATTGCACAAATTCAAGCGCTTAACCTGCAAAGACGCGAAGAAGTTGAGAGGCGAATCTATGAGAAGCGGGTGAGTGCCCTTGCTTTGAATGGATGTCTAACTTTCTTTCAAAGCAAAACAATAAATAAGAAAGAAAATTAGAGGTAGTCCATCTGGAACATCATATCTCGACTTTGACTTTTTCTTCAGAAAACACGAGAAGGGTTTAACGTCCAGCCTCGGGAAGGACCTCGATATGCCATCTGTCACACCAAACACATGACACGAGCCATCTCGTGTATACACAAGAATTTGATCTATTGAGAGAAAAATACAGATCGCATCAAGCTATTTATACAGATGATTCTAAAGATGGTGATAGAGTAGCGTGTGCTACTATATTTAGTTCCGAAACTAAAACCGGTCGACTTCCCGGTAAAAGTTCGATTTTCACTGCCGAAGCCAAACCTCTAGTGTTACCTTTAGAAGGTATTGGGTCTACTATAGGAGGAAAATACGTCCTATTCTCAGATTCACTGTCATGCCTTCAAGCGATTGAGAGTGGAACTTCAACTCACCCAACCATTTTGAACATTCTACAAATATATGATCGTAGATTTCATGAACAGATTGATGTTGAGTTTTGTTGGTTGCCTAGCCACGTTGGCATCAAAGGAAATACTGAATCTGATGAAATGGCCAAGGCAGCCCTAGAAAATAAGGTTGATCCTGTTGGGAATCCCATATAGCGAGTTTATACCCTCTATCTGTGCTTTTGTGAGAAAGATGTTTTAGTCTTTATGGGATGCTGTGGATAATAACGAACTTCATGAGTTTCAAAAAACTGTAGGATATATTCATCTGAGAAGCCAGATTCGATCAAGCCATGATCAGACGATGTAGAAT
Source organism: Hanleya hanleyi (assembly GCA_036873755.1). Lineage (NCBI taxonomy): Eukaryota > Metazoa > Mollusca > Polyplacophora > Lepidopleurida > Hanleyidae > Hanleya > Hanleya hanleyi. The sequence goes on from JAVTVY010031826.1 coordinate 2,670, forward strand.
CGACCACACCCGATTAACTCACGAATATTTACTGAAAAAGGAACCCGCTCCAAGGTATATTTCATGCCACGAAAATCTCACAGTGAAACATATTCTGATCGACTGATTCCGATTTTAATATTTTAAGACATTGTTTTTGTCAAACAGCTACTTTAGAAGATCTTTTTAGTCGGGTAAAAGAAAACTTTATTTTAGGTTATTTGAAAGAAATCGGTTTGTTGTATAAGTTTTAATTGATATGCATATATTTTGGTGTGTTGTGTTGATCAGTTCTGGATTGCTGAGTTGATGACTTGTTTTTGTTAGAATGCTTAGAATTTTGTTTGATCGTCGCTATATAGCCGCAATTCTCACTCTCTCTATCCATCATGTTTACCGTGTACGACAATCCAAACAGATACCCATTCTCTGGTAAATGCATTGTCGCGTCCGAGGCAGATCCTCTGCGAGCCAACGCTTGCCATGTAATACTAATTAGAGGTCGATACAGGCGATTCCGATATATTTGGAATTTATTTTGGCAACACTGCCAAGTGCCTCCCTTCTACATTTCTCTGATTTGGTAGCACCTATATATCGGGAATTCATACGAAAATGAATGGAAATGGCGACAAAAATATCTGCAAAATAATCAAATCATATGGGAATATGTGATGGCCTGCGCATGGCGTCATACATAAGTGAAGAAACGATGTTTTATTCCATTCATCGAATAGTGTAGTACCACTATAGCCGAATATTAAACATTATCAACTCTACAGCTTATGTTAAACAGAATTTGACATTCGAATGCTTATTGGATTTATTAAATTCAGGCATTCTGATTGTCTGAATATACTATTCAGTGATTAAACTTATATAATACATACTCAAGCAAACCGGGGTTTGGCCTTGACGGATGCTACATATATTTATTTGATAATGTTGCCTAATGAAGACATTATGAGTGTGTTGATTGTTTTTGAGTTATCCATTTTGATGCTCATGCCCAAACACAGTAAAATACCACAGTGACTTTTGATTAACAACCATGGACTGCGTTGGTGGATTTTATTAAAAGCGACAGTATTTGTTAAAGTTAAATGTAATTAAATGTCTCTGTTATTTCGCAATAGAGTATCGCAATATACTTAAGCAGACAAGCTTGAACGGTAAAGGGTATAACCTAAATTATCCTTTCATAAACAAATATCGAAGTCACGAAATAGCCGTGGAATTTAAACACGACAAACATAATTATGCAGATGAGTTGAGGAGAAAATCGCGTCCAATCCAGTCTTGAGATTATTAGTTTGATGAACTTGACACAAATAGACAACAACGCACTAGGAACTAGCTTTTTTCTAGTAACCATAGCATGCAGAGACCAAATATGGCAAGACGCCTTGTCCAGTCAACGGCCCAGAGAGACGATCGGGAGTGATGAGAAGAGTGGTCGACAGCGACGATGAGAGTTGGATGAACGATGATGAAAACTCGTGTAAGTCAACTGGAATGTAAGTACAGTGATCGACCCCCCTCCCCCCCCCCCAACCCCCCACCCCGGTTTCCACCCTCCTTGTTTTCATGGACCGTTTACTAGAGAGGGTAGAGAGGGGAGGGTTATCGATACACAACCTGATTCCTTAAATGTTGCTCGGCCCTGAGAGAATCCCTCTCAATTCAGTCCAAAATGGAACGAAAATCAAGGTATGCCTACCCGTCCATAAACATGGTTTATACGTTCAGCCAAATGTTATTCTATGATATGAACAAATGAGGCGGTCAATGTCGACACTATCATGCATTTCAGCATCAAATGTTGTTCAGCATACTCGAAACGAAAGTCACAATACAAAGTAAATAATAGAATGGCCACCAAGGCGAGCAAAAGTATGGAGAAAGCCTCGGGGAATGGACCGTCAAGTTTGGATCGTCTCTGGTAAATTAGTCTGAATGTTACGACCCATCACGGTTCCAAGCAGAGCTTAATAGAACATAATTACGCTTCCACAAATGTTGCTAATAGACTGCGAAACATAAAGTTTCGATTAACTTGAATCTATGTTTTGGGAAGGAGGTACCTATTACAACGCATATGGGAAGAGGTGACGACATACTGACAGCGTCACATGACTTCACAGTATAGTCTTCTGGTTATTATTAAACCTATTCTAAAGCACATACCAAGAATCTAACGATTCGTGGTATGTGTTATATCTCAGGTACGCTTTTATTGTACCTGTTCATGTGGCAACTTGGATGACATGACCACACGGCCACTAGCACCGGCATAAGCGGTATTAGATACAAATCTAGAGAGCTATGATGGAAATGCTCTGACAACTCGTATATTGGTAATTGGTGAGCTGTGTCAACTCGTACACTGGAGATGACTAGTCTGTAAGGCCCGATGTCGACCCAGCATCAAGTTCCCACAATGCCAACATACATGTATATCAAAGACCAAAAGGTCTGTCCAGGGGAGCGGGCCTCGGGGACGAAACGTCCACCAGCAGAATCTCGCCGTATTCAGGTAGACTGATATGAACGAAGCGGACAGATCCTTGCTCCTCATCATTGTGTGTATTTCTCGGCAATCGTGCTTAAATTTAACTCTGGTGGGAAACGTCCGACCATACATAGTGAGATGATTATTAGATGTGCATAGTCCAAGATTTGTTTCAGAGTCCTGTTCAACGACACTTTGTGCAAAAACGAGATACCCTGATGAATCGCGGAACTTCAATGAATCTTGAATGGTCAATTCATACACTAGAAACAAATTACCGGCTGGCAAGGTAAATCGATCGTGCCTGTGTTGATGGAAGTCCACCTAATCTTAGACACGACATGACCCACACGTCTCTCGCATTTATATAATCTTTAAGTGTGGGGAATAGCAATTCTCCTCAAGTTGATTTCCATAACTCCATTTGAGAACGAACTGAATTAATCCTCTTGAATGAATCTAACTGCAGCAATTCGCTTCTGGTAATTATACAGCAATTATGCACCCAGAGCTAGAATTTAAATGTGTTTAAACTCTTTGGTCGTTTTCATATACTTAATGATTAGAACCTGGGATACAATATGACTATATCTCAGTTAGAACATAGTTCTCCTCCTCCTGGTGCTAAATTGCTTCTCTCCTCCTCGGCGATACCTAATGATGGCGAATTGTCCGAATTAATTCCAGCCTTTATAGTCAAGTATCACATATTTCGGTAATCGTAGAATGCCACTGCAATAAGGTGTCTACATGGTACTTTCCTTATACTGGACCTTATTGTTTACTGGAGCGTGTGGTCTTCAGAAAGTTTGCGTCATTAATAAAATATTGTTAATTTTAAAATAAATATTACTCGAAATACGTGAACGGCTGCTGGGTAGATCTATTCCACTGTTACACAACTGTGCAAGCTTCATGGTGTATGGATATATGTGCATGAAAAATGGACTTTAGTGGAACGGATGTTATGTATAGTTTAACTCTCACCAAATCAACGATGCAAACTCTCATAATTGTAGCTATTCAGTAGTTCAGGTTTGCCTATATACCGAAAGCTTACATAACACAATGTACAGTGGATGCAGCAAGTAACCTCAAGATTATCCTTCTCCAAATTAAGCCTTGATCCACTCTGTATCTTCTATATACTATGATGGATTACATCATATGATGGCACTATCCTGTCCCTCTCCTCCTATATAGATTGCCGGCAAAGGAGGTTCTGAGTATAACTGTCAGATCCGACATTCAGTATACAGCCGTCGTCTACAAAATAATTTCCGCATCATTCGACACTCAACATAAATTCTAAGCTAAGTTTTCAATTATCTAAATTTCAACCAATCAACTTGACATTTGCAAATCTTATCCAGAATTCCATGAATGTTTATGAAACAGTTTGGACAGGGAAACAATGCCTCCTAGTATGAATGTCGAAATTAAATCTGCTATAGCCAATATAAATATTGTTTTGACAAATTTATTGCTAATTCAGTAAATTATTTAAAAGTGTTGGGAAATGAAGTCTGTGGGGAACAGACTTTTTAATGACTTTCTGCATCTGAGGCCCCCTGGTAATGCACATTTATAAGCCAGTTTAACTGATTATTGAATCGAATACTAACAGAATTCGCCTAACGTGGACCGAAATATATCCACACTAATTCTCTCGAGACACATATCGAGATAAAATTGATCAGATTAGGGTAAATATTTTTTAAAAATGTGGTTTGATATTCAGGCGGATCATTGCTGAATTTCTTTTGATGCCGGGTTATGCTGTAGCAGATGACGTTTGCTTCCATTTTGGTTATTAATGTAAATCAGCAATCGAATGGCTTTTCATAAGACCGATGTTCAATGGCTCCCGGTAATTCGATATACAAAGCGCTTCTAACGGCCTTGAGGCTCGAAAATGCCTTTTCGAATTAGCGGGAGGAAACGATGAGTAAACGATCTTGGACCGACATTGATTTAATGAGCGCAGCTATTTTCCGATATACATGTGTTCCTATTTGAGGGAAATTAGATATATCATTGAGAATTGATTAACTGGATGCTCTTAAATCCAGGTTGTTTTATCTCAGTGTCTGGCGTGAAACGGGAACAAGAATTTTCTGTTAGCTTTCCTCTTGTGCTCTCTTTCTCATCCTCTCTAATCGTGATATAATTAGTGTGAGAGGAATTCAATGATTTACAGCAAGCATGTCTTTTGTAAAGAGAAAATAACAAAAACGTTAGATAAATAACTGAAATCTGTTATCTCAGGCTAACTTAATGAGTTTTACAAACATCTAATGATAGTGGTTGTCGAAGTATATCGATTTTCACGAAGGTTCCTATTTTCATAAAGCGCATTTTAGAATATCGAAAAGGGAATAAGTATATAACACCAGTTGACCCTTGGCACAAAGCAATCATCTTCTAATATATAAACATTACACATAAAGGAACACTACGGTATAACCATAGCATTGGCATTGAGGAGGGCAAAATATATATTCTGGAATATCAATATGTCAGGCCATAATGACACAAATACACTTAAAAGGCAAGCGAGGAAAAAGATATGAACCCCTGTAACTCGACTCAAAGAATATTGTAGTCTTCGATATTCCAGAACCCAGATTCTGTTCATGCGAGAACAGAATCTCGCTTTGCATACAGTGCACTCTAACATTGTATTGGACAAATTTTCCGAGGAGAGCAATATATAATATTGTAATATATAATATATGACGACAGAAGGTAAACAACAACAACGCCAGGAATTGATCGCAAACTTTTCGGTCAAACTTTTCGGGGTGATCTCCCAAACATCGAATGTTCAGCCGTGATATATCAATACGGTGGTATGCTGAGAAGTATGTCAAATGTTACCATCAGCTATATTTATTTCATTACAATGATTACAGTATTTCTCGAATCTTTAGCTGTACCAACAATTTCAAGAAATGTTTATTAGATTTACATGAATTGAAATCAGTCTGTTTCACCTTGAGAGTGATTGACCAGAATCTCCGTAACCCACGGGGTTCAATAGAAGTATATGGTGCAATATATGACGAGTACAAAGTAAGCTGTCCTTGCTTCCCAAACCGATGTTGTATTGTGCTCATAGTCGGGACCTAAAATGGTAGGATTATGCATCCGGCCTACATTTGCAATTTGCAGTCTGTTTTCCTGCACGGAATGTTGCAGAATCCGCCTATTAGAAACAATGTTATCACCAACACACATTTTCTTGCCATTCTAGATAACAGGATTGTCGTCGTCTCCTCCCAAACCAGGATGTAGCTTTGAAATCTGAATCCTTTCTACAAATAAAGCATCCGGATCAAAGGACATGGTTGGTTCCAAAATGGATTGTGTGAACAATTTTGTTTAAAGTGTGAGCTCCAAATATTTATTCCTTCCGTGCGATCGTTATACTGACTTATACTGTTGAGCAACATTAAGTCATTTCATCGGAAATTGTATTATCTAAGCCTACCGAATACGATGTTGTCTCAAGAGACCTAATTTTCCGCCACCAGTGGTATTACCATTAGATCTTGAATCGCATTCCCAAATGTAAACTCTTGTTAGCGGTTTAAACACGTTACGAACCTATCCGGTATCTTCAAGACCTGTTTGAATTTTATTTGCCCGATGCGTCAAGCGAAGGAGGTTTTTTTAACGTAGAAGCTTTTGTGGAGGAGGGTTGCCTAACGCCTATATTTAGAATATATGGATATTGTTGTAAGTCTGAGAACGAACTTGGGATTTGAAGGTTATCAGTTCGTCAGTAACACCAGCTGATTTCTCCAGTTATTTGGATCAGGTCAGCGACATTCAAAGCTGTGTACAATATGATCACAATGTACGATAGCCCATTGCTCTTTTAACGAAATATACTGGACAGAGTTAAATAGCCAAATGATGAGAAATAGTGTCTCAGACCCGATGATATTGGATATATGTTCACACAAGAATTGAATTATCCAAGACGATAGCAATTTACGCTGAAGATTCTTCTCGGTTGACTGCAATGATCGCGACGCAAGCCTGCTGACGCCAATAGACCTGCGTTACTTAATTCTAAATTTCGTACCGAGGTGGATCAAGTCCACAAGCAGAAATATATAACCCATTTTAAGAATAACTCATGTCAGGCATATTCTCCCAAGCTGATACTGGTCATAATTACTCCTCATCTCAGCTTTATCATCACAATTTCAAGTTGAAGTCTACGATCCAGAAATCTTCCATCTTGGCCAGGTGAGCAATACAGGAAAATAAAAATGTATATATAAGAATATTGTATTAGGATACTGATTGCCAGAAGAAACACTTAGTTGAACTTCTAGTCTTGGGGAAGTTCTGAATTAATACATAATACCTTTGAAGCGATTGCTGACGAATTGATGCGGATGGCGAAGGTATTGCAGATATATTTTGCAGTGCATGTACTGCTTAGCCAAATTTCATTCGTGCACGATGGCGTAAGCAGATAGCTTCCGTTGTGGGTAACTTTATCAACGTTTTTGGTCATTCGTGTCCTAAAGGCAAATATTCAACGTGTTTGATAATTTTGGACACGCGTGGAAGAAATCTTACAGTGTGCGCTGAACGAAAGCTTATGCCTTTTTGTTTGAGTGCATGCGTGAACCAGCATTTAACTGCGTTTTTTCATCGATGCATGGGAATATGCGCGCCGAAGGCCAACGAAAAAGAACTGAGTTATAGTGAATACATATTGAATTTTTCAAGAGATAAGTTGAGTTCCAAAATAAAATTGTTGAATTGTCGTGACAAATTATCGAGCAAAATCGTTTTTGTTGTTGTTGACGTTGCAACTCACGAGTGCTACCGTATAAGTTAGGGCTGAAAGTTAGAAAAGTCGGCACGGACAAGCGCTCGTGTTTGCAAGCACAATTTTCTTCGGATTAAAATACTCACTGGAAAGGTTTTATTAAGCTTGTATTCCCCGAAACAAAACAGTGTGGTAAGGGGATAATAATCATTTTGTAATCGCATGCGGCCGGTTCACGCATGCGCTCTAACAAAAAGGCGTAAGCACATATAGCTTTCGTTCAGCGCACACTGTAAGATTTCTTCCACGCGTGTCCAAAATTATCAAACACGTTGGATATTTGCCTTTAGGACACGAATAACCAAAAACTTTCATAAAGTCGCCCACAGACGGAAGCTATCTGCTTACGCCATCGTGCACGAATGAAATCTGGCTAAGCAGATAGCTCCAGTGTGCGCCGGGCTTAACTCAGGCAAAATACCTTTTGAATCCGCACGGTGTTCAAATGAGACATCCGCAGCGAAGACTCGATTGAAACACTTTATTCTTTCTAATTGAAATTAGATAAACGAAGCAAAGACTTCTGATGGTATTACAGCCCGGAGAACAGATGGAAATTGACCCGTTTTTAAGCCTCGAATGTGAGAAAGGAATAGCACACGCGGTCTCAAAATACGCACGAGTATTCCACCCAATTTAATGTAATTTGATCACATATGTAAAAGACATTAAGAGAATTTTGATACAGAATTTAATATCTATGCATAATTCTTAATCGCACAACTGATACAGCATTACCTTGTTTTGGTGACCCTCCAGGTGTGGGAAAATGTTCTCAAGAACAAACTAAGCCCCTAGATCCTTAACATAACTTCATTAATGCAACTTTTTCAAACACCAACATGGTCACAGATATATAGGTAACCACTGATAAGTCTATCACAATATATTCAAGTCATAATATTTGCAAGAATCAATATGTCTATGATTTAAATCCAACCATATAAATATCGGTTTGAATACTTGGAACCTGGGCGTTATTTTCGTTGACAATCTATAATCAAATCAGGTGATGGCACAATCCATGATTTAATGTGGCATGATGTCCAACAGGATCATACCCTCTATATCTCAATACTCATAAATCCGTATCAACTCATCAGTGGAAGATAACATTGGTTAATATTGAACTCCTGAAAGATTTAATATTTTTGGATATGTCAGCAGTGTTCCTTCAATCATTTTGAGATCACCGATCTGCTTGTCTCCCTTCTCACTCCGTCAATCACCAATCCCACTTTCTCCAGACGTCAGCGAAGTCTAAAGGGCGTGTTGACGCGAGGTTATGAAGTACTCTCACCGGCTGGACAGCTCATTCAAAACCCATGGCGATTTTAAATATTAATCTACTGAAATCTATAGGATATTTTTTTATGTTCCCAAAGGAAAGGAGATGGTATTGTAAGGCGGAGTTTTTGCCCACAGCCAGCCGACTCATAGGAATGTACATTTCTTCTCTCCATCTGTCAATCACAATGCAATGTACAACTTGTCGTCGGCGGCAACTGCCAATCAACGGACTGAATGTTACGGTGAACCATGATAGCTTTACATATTAAGGCGTTATTATTTCACCACGTTGCAGTCTATTTTACATGCACATATTGGAGAATAAATACACAATTTAGGCGAATATATTGCCGTTGTAACAGGTAACGACTGCTCGTTCGGTTTCAACGTTTGACTGGCCCGTAATGTCCACACGGTATCGTGTCATTGGTAAACAATATTTATTTTACTTTTAATTGGTTCATAATGATAGTCTAAACTCTTATTTCAGATATACCGAATGTAATTTTTTTTTACAAAAATGAGAAAGATTGAAATAACTTGTCGACGTCACACATGTTGCCCTCCTGGGATTCGAACTCGGTAAAAGAACATTTCGACGCGCTTGTGATCCAACGTGCGTATCCACTACACCACGACATACGAAGAACTGTAACAGGCTATTTTGTCACTTTAATCTACTTACGAAAACTTCAAACGTTATGAATCATAACTTTTCATTTTTTAGTATGAAGGACCCCTTGGACCAAAACGATCTTCCAGTAGTGGGAATATAATGTTACCACACAACACCAGGTTAAATGGCGTTCTGGTCCAAGGGGTCCTTCGCGTCTAAATGCGTGTCTGAAGGATTCGATTTTGACTCTTTTTTCACGAAATAGCACAAGCTTTGGATTTCAGTTTCATGTGATAACTATAATCATAACGCAATCGCTCTAAACCTTTCACATATTGTGTGCTTATATTTTCTCTTGTCGTTACATTAAAACATTAGTATTTTTAGGACATTTTATTTTTTCGATTTCAACCGGACCACGTGTATGCCAAAATCCCGCCTTATCGTACCATCACCTTTGCTTTTACATTTTCAATTCACGCAAAATCAATTTGAGACTGTTTCAAGCTCCTACATGTTCAATTGATGGAATTAATTCGGCGAAATAGTGACTTAGTATGACTTACTTCTCCAAAATGTCTTTCATAATACTCCAACCACTCGATTCGAAATGGACAAATGTCTAAGTGTATACATTGCCGAGACGGCCTAATTCAAATTCAGAACTTTTGAGCGTCGAATTTTTTGTTCATACAGATTCTGGGGAATGACAATCTCGATTTTCGCCTCCTAAAAGGAAAAAAATACAAAAGAACATCTAACGCGTATTGGGGAACTCGGATGAGAAACTGTTGCAGTCACGCAAAATGTCTAAAAATTGTGTCTATAGGTCTATGGAGATAGCGACATTTTCCGCTGCAGTTGCATTAGTCCGTAAATATCCTGGAGACCAACTAATGTGGATGGGTGAGCAATGGGTTCCACTGTTAGAGCTACGAAGAGCAAAACCAAATAATATTACAATGGTAGCTGGTGCCGATCCACAGATAGGCAGAGAGTCCAATAGTGGATAGCTTCCGGGTTTTAGCATTGTTTAGGTTGAAGAAAACTCAGTGAGTTCATCAATCCGGGACGGTGATCCTGTTTGATTAGGATTTGTGGGCTGATGTTGGCCACAAAAGACGACCACACAACACGGTACCGTATTGGAACCATTTTATGTGCGTTCCCAGCCTTGCATGCACCATACGCACCAGAAAAAGAACTTGGCGAAAAGTTTTCGACACAGAATAACTAAAATATGTATGCCAAGAGGTGAAACGCCGTCGTCTTATTCTAAGAGATTGTCACTGAACATCGTACCATTGAAGACGAAACCATTCAGAATGAATGTCGCATGTACAGAAGTAAGAAAAGTTGGTGGTATTTTCCTAGATCCCATAATTAATATGAAACATCCAGACCTTCAGGTCATATTGGAACGTGACGCGAAAATGTGATGGATGCGTCTGGAAACTCATGTTGCATAGCCAATCTCTAGCACAACAACTAAAGACAATCATTAGATGCATGCGGATACAGTTCAGGGCTCCTAATCCGTAATCGCATCCTATCAAGGCCGTGTTTTCAATGATACTGACTTCAATTTATTTATATATTTATTTATTTATTCAGTAAATAACCAACGGACCGAAATGCAATTACAGGTTATTAAAATGCTATATAACGGGTGCATGAGGTGGATATTTAAGATACATATTGTGTTTATAAGTGTGGCTACATAATTTAAGACGCATTGTGGAACATAGGTAAACAAAAATATCATTGATCAGTTGTAACTCAAATAAAGTCGATTTAAGTGAAGTATACTTATTTCCCTGGTCAAATGTACGTCGTTTGTCTCACGTTTGTAGCCTTCATTTTGCGTCATTATCTGAAGACTACACGTCTTCTTCCAATTATGCAGAGCTGCGGAGGCACATTTCTCAATAGTAATAAACCGGATCAGAATATCGTAAAATAGTTATTATGTGTTTTTTAAGCAATGGCTTAGAAACATTCTAAAGATATATCGATTCTCCATGCACAAACCGCATGAAAGTCAATTTATTCTAGACACATTTACATTGCATTTAACGAGCAAGATAGTTTGTTCAATAGAGAAGCGATCCATCATTTTTAATGACAACATCCCCTTCTGTTGTAAGATGGTTTTGAAAAGACTGACTCTCTCAGTGGTAGCTCGATATGTTACCAGGTGCGATGTTGGTCGCTGTAAGGATTCTTACCCATAACTCCACTACGTGAGGAAAATTAAGGATAGAAGCAAGAGAATAGTAAGAAACAGAACACAAACCACCAAGGCCATTTCCAAGTATGAACGTAGATATTGGCTTGGTGTAATGAAGATGGTTGAAGGTTATTTCCGGCGGCGCAGCGCCGCCGGATATCTGAATTCAGTAAACATGGGAGCGGCCATCTTGATATTGGACGAGTAACAGGTGTTTTCTCGAGCCATACTTCACAGACGTGCCGTGGAGTGATCCAACTAGTTTCATATCGCAAAACGACAGGATTGTATCACCCATTAATATTAATTCTGTTATAATGAATTCATCGAATAAATGTCTTTTAGTACTATTTTATTATGGCTGAGAGACGAAATCGATGACCATACATGATCAAGTTATTCACCTGTACGTCTGCAGCAAAATGTTTGAGATTGAACTGCGAATTACTAAAAACTCGAAACGGTAAAATACGCGGATCGGATTGATGTGTAGAGAAAGTCGATCTAGGCTTAATTTACAATGACACACATCAATAAAGAAATAGTGGCTTGATGATGGGTCCCATATAATGCCACAGCGCGAACTCTTACATCAGGCTATATGAAGTGACTTAATACGTCAACCAGGGAACATTACTTCCAAAGTCCTAGTTGGACATGCGGTTCATCTGCACATTTTGCCAGCAAGCACTTAACTTCCGGCTAACCCCACACTTTCCAGATGGGTCCTTGCGCGAACTACATTAGTCAAACCTTTAATGAAATCAATCAAATCGACGTTTTTTAACCATAATGGTGCATCATGACCTGTATTCACCAGTTGCACACGTAATCGGCTTGTAATACGCAGATTATAAGCTACAAACGTTTCCGCCGGCATTGATGCATCTGCATCAATAAGTTTTCTTGTAAGGTTCTTTAATCGCTAATCACAGCGCCCTCAACGAGCAGATCAATTACATAAAGGGAGATCACTCCCAAGTGACAAAGATTGTATTTGATTGGGAAGAATAACAATATCAGATCGGCAATCACCGAAGCTCACCAAATGGTTGAAGCTCGCTCCCTACAGCAACTGCAGGGTCTCGTGTGGAAGGTTAACGCTTAAATGGTTCATAATCATCACAGAGACAGCAAATGTTTTATCAATAACATCCAATCCAGTTAAACCCCGAAATATTCCGTGATATGATTTCGGAGTTTGAATAGATGTATGCATGAACGTTTTGATTCGTGTTTGTATGAACGCCCATTAATGTGGGAAAGTGTTACGGTGCGTGTCGAATAGTACCAACCGCTAAGCAGCAGCGATTTCAAATTAATAAGACCGTTCTTTGTATCGAATGTCCTCAAAATGTTCAAGTGAACCGCCAGAATCGAAGCACAAATGAGGCGATCACTGAATGTTGGAATTCAAGTTTCTAGGGTTGCGAGTCGAAGCCATGTGTATTATGGACAAGTTTTTTGTAGAACTGCTAGACTATCAAATTTTATGCATTTTTCATGATACACGCGTAACGGAATGATCGGATTGTTTATTAACTAACTTCAAATATAACGCACCCTCACAACCGGAAATTAATCGAAATATCATTACCCAGTTGACACAATTTAAGAAAGATATGCACATTCAATGTTGCATTGACGTCAAGATTTGAAGAATACGACTGATTTTTTTTTGTTAAGAGTATAATTTTCATTCGAGTAGACTCTAAAGAGTCCGCCCAACGTTCCGTTACATGTGAATAAGAAGTTGTCGCTCGATTACACTTCATTTACTTATAGATCAGCTGCCACAATTCATCAGAAATTCTCTTACAAGTCATCAAGTGTAAGGGGGTAATTTATCGACTATACAGACTAATATAAAGACCTTAGTGGTGAATCAATGAAGGAAATATTTTGGGGTAAGTATATCTCGTAGGATGCTTGGCAACTTAATCGGTAATAGGTAATTCAATAATCAATTGACTGGCTTATGAATGCGAGGACGGGGGATATATTCTCAGAATATTTTGACAATTTGCACTTTCTTGTGAATGGTAATGGCAACTCGAGAAGGTTGTTGTTCCTACATATCGTTCGGGGCGATTAATTCAAATTGCTAATAAGTGACAGAAATAAATTGGATAATAATTGTTATTCCACACACGTAAAATGCATATAAATGAGGCAGACGTGTGGGTCGTCTCGTCTCTGAGATCACGGGGACTATCAACACAGGCACGATACGGTATTAATGGAAATGCAGACAATCTGAGAAAGGTTTGTTTCAAGTGCATGAACCACTTACCATTCATTAAACGCTAGTTGTGACGTCACACTATTGTTAAAGGTGTACATTATTTTTCACGAATGTACAGCAAGTGTACATTCTTTTTCACGAATGTACAGCAAGTGTACATTCTTTTTCTGGAGAGAAACACGTCCGTCAGGCAACGCATGTAAGAAGACACGAACGACTAGTAAATGGGGCGATAGATTACTCGATGTCGGTCTCCTGAAATGTACAAATGACGAACCCAAACAGCACTGCAACAAGCGAATTGGACTTATTCAATTCAGCCGGAACTAACAGGTGGAATTAAGTAATGTTCTGTAGGAAAACAAAGTAGACGAGCAAAAAAACACAACCCAGAAAGATACCATGCCGAATACAATGTAATAAATGTGCAAATTGAATATACATCTAGGAATGGCATAAACCTTTAACTCCGAAAAGTGTTCTATTTATGTTAACGTTTATTGTGACATGTGGAATACGGGTATCGAAAGAGTCGTCCAGTCGCGGGCTGTAGTTTCTCTAAATTCGGCCGCGATTTCTTGTTGTGAGCGTTACACTACATGCCTTCTGATATACATACATTAAAAGACCGACTGCCTCAAATAACGTTCATAAAGTTAGACCGCGGTTCACAGTTCGCAGTTCATTATTCAAGGAGACCAGCAATTATTTATTCAGATATGGAAATCTGTATTTTTTTTATTATGGCTACTTTGAACTCCAAACTCTGCATAGCAAGAGAGAATGTCATGCTCTATATCTTTGCATATTCATATCCCAAATCTGACGCCAGGGGGCGTTGCTAGGGGCGTTGTTATGAGTCGCTGAATGACTGGTCCCGAATAACGAACTGCGAACCGCGGTCTAACTTTACGAAGGTCTCAAATATAGGTCTAATCTTTGGTTGTCGCCTGCTAGGTGTTGATTGCAGACTAAGCAGTCAAAATATGACGCGTCTATACATCGTAACACATTAATTTTCTGCCGTACGTATATGTGTGGGTACAAGTGAAATGTGTACCGGTAAAGGTGAATTCCTGTCAGATATTCCGTTAATTATGGGCCTGGTATGAGATCATGCGTATCGACATATGGATATGTAATTTGTATGTCTGCATGTTTTGCTTCATATGCGTTTCACGTATTGTAGATTGTGATACGTATATATCAATTACATATATTTTTTTGGTTACAAATTTTTGTAACGATAACGTGAGAGTTTCGGACCAGTCAAACGCGTTGTGGAAGTTTTGTTTCGTGTGCAAATGTGTTGTTTGTCCTGAAACAACCATGATGTGTTACGCAATACGGCCATTGTGTAAGATTTTTATCGCCATCGACATCGGGGGACGATTTTTCTGTGTTGAATAGATAAACAGCAGCCCAGGTAGGCGTATGCGTAAATTCCTTCCCATGTGATGGACTGTCCATCATGTAGGACGCCGTCAATCGGGCACAGTGTGCGTACTTGGCCCTTTGCAGTTCTTGTTGGAATGGTCCCACACATGTAATTACCTGGGCCTATATCATGGCAATTTGTTCGGTTTGGCATAGCTCATTTCATTCTTCGTGTAAGACGAAGAAGTAAATACATTATCGTTGGACTAACGTTTAAGTCGGAGAAAGACCTCGAAACTGTACATTCGTGAAAAAGAATCGACTCGGCGCTTCGCGCCTCGTCGATTCTTTTTCACGAATGTACAGTTACTCGGCCTTTACGAACGTAGCGTGCAAGATCTATGGCGCTACGTTTCGTAACTTGTGTCTAATTCCGCTTAACCCGGGGCTAGGGGCCGTATGAACCCATGTACTTGAAGTCACAATCAAAGCGTGACTGAGATACATCTTTTTTTTTAGATGACGACTCTATAACGAATATTATGGATTAAGAATACTGATCAGCGATACGGATTTGATATTTTTGGAACATCATGATGTCTTGCCGGCATCATTGAAAACTGTTGACCGCTTCTCTCTTGCAGGAAACAAGCCTATGTTTATGTATACAATGATTGTCTTTTTGAACTTGGTGCTAATACTGTTATATGGAAAATGGAATAGGTCTTTGGATTATGGACGCGGATATTCTCTAATGGACGACGGCTGGATTATGAATGACGGACTAGACGCTTGTAATTTCTCCTTTACAGAAACACTTTCGCTAGTGATTCACCAGTGCTTCTCGTATTACACAAGATCTTAGTTAACATTAAAAGACCCTAAAACAAATCTGTGCTATGAAGATCCAATAATCACCTCTCCCATTACGTTTGAGAAGAGCTAAAAAAATGAAGGCGTCGCACAGACATATATTGACTGTGTTCCACATCAACTATGGTAAATATTTCTGAAAGTCGATATAAGTTAATCGAAATTTCACTAGCTAAGTTGTAGGATTCGTATAAGTGTAATTTTATAATTATACGCTGTTCATATTGGAAGCTTGGTCGGAAACTGTTTAGAATACCCCGACAATTCGCACTGGTTTCAAGATAGACCGAGCTTCCTCTAACCCTCCAGCCTGACGACGGATAATCTCTGACAGATTGTTGAGCGGGTGATGGGTCAGCATACAATTCCTCTCTAGCTATACACCAGGACAGCAAATATTATTTGTCTAAATGTAAAGATCAATGGGGGACTTTGTCGATTAACCTCTTTGCTGTATTCGTGTCTTGAAGTGAGGGGAAATTCTAAAATACTAAATACCGTGCCAAGCAAACAAGGTGCACACATAAATACAAACCGGTCATGGAATATTACGTCATCCATACAGTCATTAACTCTCTGTATTACGGAAAGTTATAAGTGGATCAATTCATCTTGATTACTAGTAATAACTTAGGTTCCATCGCCGATATGGCAGGTTTCAGTCTTTTATTTAATGAAGATGAGAGACTGCTGTCTATCCTCACTCTCCAACATACCCGTACCTTCCTCTTATTAACAGACAGTGTCGACAATACACAGAAGGGCTTGGGAACAAATATGCCTTTCCATGTACCATTTAGTGGCAATGTATATTAACCTTATCTGGACCGAGAGGGCAGGTCCCCCACTGATGTCACTCTGATGTCATCGCTGCGGCCATCTTGTTTTTTTCATTTTCTGGTAGAGCTTGACACAACTATATAGTATGGTAATTTACTCCCGAATTCTGCAATTCCACGACAGCCGAACTGATGATCCCGTCTCGTCGATCATGATGGTTACTCACAAGTCACTGAGTTAGGTTAATTATTAGGTCCTTGAAAATTAGACCTTTGTAATGAGCATGGGCATAGGTCATTAAAATATTCAGTGGTATATTTAAATCATCTCCACTTCAAATCATATTGATCGAAACCAATGAGAAGCCCATGTGCCTTTGGGGAGAGGAACAATCCCTCAAATTTCCTGAAAATTTTTTTGATCTATCTTACCAAAAGATATATGTTATAAACTCATCGAGGACTGATCTGATTATGTCTATTAACTAAACCTGCCTAAAATTGGCTTCGTCGTTAGGAAACTCGTAAAGGAACGTACTGTTGGAGATATGAAACTAAGAGATGTGCCAGAGTAAAAGTTAACTCCTTGGCAACTACAGCTCACAATTGTACATCTATCTCTCAATTGTATGCTCAATAAGAACGAACGTCCAAACTGCATTAAATATGTAACCCTGGAATACCTCGACAAAATCCACACAGATGAATAATAAACATAAACAGCAACTCTGGATCAGCTTTCGTTATTCCGAAATTGAGAACTAAAAAAGGGTTCAAGTTATGCGATAATATGTTTTTCGCCGAGTTATGGTGATTCCTTGATAGCATCAATCGCTACAAGCGAATTCAGAATCTCCTGGTTGGTCCGATCTCATTTACGGAATCGAATATCTTGCCACAGAAATAAGGATAATAGGTATTGATGTTTCTCTGATATGGGTACCAACCCACGCTGACAGAATAGGGAACGAATGTGCAGATCAAACTGTTAAAAACCGTTTATAAAGAAAGAAAGCTGATATCACCATTTGACTCAACCGAACTGAACACAACCGTGCGATAAAAAATAAATCCGAAATGACAAGTTGTTTGGCACGAAGAAACCGCTGGTAGAAGGCTTCACAAAATTAACGAACCCCCCCCCCCCCCCAATCCAAACTCGCACATGCAGCATGGAAGGACGACGCGACGACAAAATCATAACACGTTAGGCTAGAACAACAGGCATAAATGAGCATCTATCGATGTTATTCCCTAATAGGTAAAAATTGTGGTTTACGGGTGGTCTTGCTGACGAAGCAATAGAGCAGGATATCTCCCAGTGTCGAAAATATAAAAACCAATGTCTAAAACTCTCGGACAAAATCTAACATGTAAAAGTTAAAAGCTCCCTAGTAACAATGCTTCACCCTGCAGGTGATCGCTTTAATATAATCCACGATCGCGTAATCAACCTCCTAACTGACACTGAATAGTATCAAACGATATGATAACTGCAAAAGAAATGATAACAAAAAAGAGAAACGGAGATACCTTGATTCTGAGGGCCGTCTGCTCTATAGTCCTGCTAAACACTATCACCACAACTTATAGTTTCTATAAAACACGAGACATAAATGTCACGGACATATTTCGAAATAAAACAGGCTTAGCAACAAGGGCGATACCTTGATTGTGAGGATCGACTGTCCAATTATCCTGCCAAAACTGATTCCCAAAATAAGTAAACACAACGACTCAGCAGCACGACCAAATCGACATAAAATATAGGCAATTATAACAGCGAAGATACTTTGATTTCCGAGGCGCCATTTATCTCATTGTCCTAAAAAATACTTTTCGGCTAATTGCTCAGTGATTCAGAATGCATGTGTGTGCCAGTATGATTTTTACGTTTCCTGGTACTTCTCAGTTTAACATCTCAATTTACCTATGCTAAGTATAACAAATTCCACAATCGTTATTCTGGTGTTTGCTCTACAGCCCCAACACTAATGTACAAGGACGTACCTGGACTGAAACAGAGAGAAAAGACGAAAATAAGGATTATGACCTATTACTCACCCAACGACGCCTCAGAAAAGCACAGAGAATATACCACTAACGAAACAAACCTATCCAGACGCGATGCCCATAAGAAATCCTGCCCACTAAATTAAACAACATCACGCGTACGTTCCGTGCAAAATAAGATGAAGCCGGTCATCTTGTACCCTAATACACATTTCAAATACTGTAGCGGTCCTTGAATAGGTTAGTATCTGTCTCCCAATAATCTAACTTGGGTTTATGTACCAGTATAGCATACTAGACATGTAGTATAGTAGTTAGGTCTGCACAACCTTGTCGTTATTAGTGTTGTATGAATAAAGCCGGATAATTAATCGTGTATTTTATACCTATTTCAGAGTAAGTGAAATACTAGTACATGATAAACATGCCATAGATATACGGTAGTGGATTTGAATCCTTAGAATAGCTCACCTCCATTATAAATCATGCTAGTCAACCATGATGGCATTGATTGTCCTATATCTTAAATATTTGCATTCACAATTTCTCAAGGACCAAGAGTAGTATACAAGGCGTAAATTGGCGTAATAGCGCATCACTGCGCATGCGCAGAACCTTTGGTGACGTCACAATTGGGCGTGTGCGCATGCGTGTGTGTGTGGATGGTGGGTGCTGGGTACAAGATGGCGGCGTGTGTGTGGATGGTGGGTGCTGGGTACAAGATGGCGGCGTGTGTGGATGGTGGGTGCTGGGTACAAGATGGCGGCGTGTGTGGATGGTGGGTGCTGGGTACAAGATGGCGGCGTGTGGATGGTGGGTGCTGGGTACAAGATGGCGGCGTGTGTGGATGATGGGTGCTGGGTACAAGATGGCGGCGTGTGGATGGTGGGTGCTGGGTACAAGATGGCGGCGGGTGTGGATGGTGGGTGCTGGGTACAAGATGGCGGTGTGTGTGGATGGTGGGTGCTGGGTACAAGATGGCGGCGTGTGTGGATGGTGGGTGATGGGTACAAGATGGCGGCGTGTGTGGATGGTGGGTGCTGGGTACAAGATGGCGGATTGTAGAAAAACGTATAAAAGGAGTCGATTTTTAGGGTAGGGGTGTATTCAATCTGACTTACCTGACCTGTCTGCCTGCCTGCCTGCCTGCTTGCCTATCCGCTTGTATGAGACGAAAAGCATGAGACGTGGAGAAGATTTTCCCTGGGACCCAGCAGTACCTCCGGTTGAAGTCTTGCCTGAAGATGAGCGTGTCAGGGACATTTATCAACGTCACTGGGCTACCATACGCCATTGTTTTCACCGTGACCGTCGTCTATTGGACTTGTATAACTACCGACTGCAGGACCTCACGTATCTGTCTACCTATGCCGAGAACATTTTCAAAGATCAGGTGACAGCGTTCAAGTTGAATATGACATTCGGGTACATTTTACGGCACAAGGAGACGGACCAGCTGCGGTATTATTATCCCAGCAATAATACCTATGTGTTTGATCAGCCGTTCACGGTGACGGATGCGATTTCTCTGGAGCCACTCATCGACCAATTGACTACGTTGGATCCATTGGAATGGGCTCGGTTGCAACGCCCCAATACCCAATGGCTGGTGGAAATGGTGACCAACGTCACATTTTTCGTCACGAAAATGAGAGATCATCCTATCGGTGCTCCTGTACTACTTCCTCCGTGGTTGCTTCATCGACACGGCCTGTATGCATTAACAGCAGGGGTAAAGGGACCCTACAAAGACCGGAAATGTCTGTTTCGGTGTTTGGCCGTGCATGTGGACGAGTGTGACCCCCGGTGTTGTGACACAGTGGCCGATGGCTATTGGGAACAGTATTTACAGGCGCAAGACATTGACCCGCGGCACTTCCGTGGAGTGCCTTTTAAGAATTTGGATGACGTGGAAACACTGTTCGACATTAATATCTTTGTCTATCGATTACGATGCGAGGACGATACATTTGTGGCTGAATTGGTTCGGCGATCAACAGAACGGTATGCTGCTACGATGAAAGTCAATGTGTTCGACGACAATGGCGTGAGTCATTTTTCGCTGATCTCCAATATGAGCCAGTACGCTCAGTCTTTCAGTTGTGCCCAATGCCATCGGGTGTTTCATCGCTCCACCGACTTACATCGCCACGAGAAAATCTGTGACAACAGTGTCAAGCGAGTATATCCGGGTGGAGTGTATCATAATACGCCTACTATTTTCCAGGAACTGGCCGATGAGGGTGTGATGATACCGGAAGAGGACCGTTATTTTCCCTACCGGGCGTGTTACGATTTTGAGGCCCTGTTGGAGCCCATGGACATGTTTTCAGCAAAAACGCAGTGGACGCAGCGCCATATTCCTCTGAGTGTCAGTATTTCCAGCAACGTACCTGGCTATGACGCTGCTCCGGTGTGTTTCGTGTCCACGGGGGACTCCCATGAGTTGATTACCCGCATGATGGAGTATTTAGAGCAAGTCAGTGCGGCTAGTACGGAATTGTTGGTGGCCAAGTTTCAGGACGTACTGGACCAACTGGACGACCGCATTCCTATACCGGGTGTAGCGTTCAGCGATGATGAAGAGTCCGAGTCCGAGTCCGAGTCCCTGCAGTCGCAGCCTCTGCAGTCGCAGGATGTACCTTTACCGAAACCGTATGCGGAGAAATTGAAAGTGCGCTTCCTACAATACCTAAGCCAGTTACCGGTGCTCGGCTTCAACTCGGGACGCTATGATTTGAACATGGTGAAAGAATTTCTCTACCCTTACTTGGCCCAGGCGAATACCCTCAAGTCCGTGATCAAGAAGATCAATAATCATATGGCCCTCACTACCACATCACTGCATTTCCTGGATGTACGGAACTACTTAGCTCCTAATTGTAGCTATGATCAGTGGGTCAAGGCCTATAACTGTGCACAAACCAAAGGGAGGTTCCCTTACACGTATATATCATCGCTCGACCGTTTGCAGGAAACACAGTTACCATCCCGGCACGCCTTCTTTGATGATTTGAAGCAAGTGGAATATCCGGAAGACACGTACCGGGAACTACAGCAGGTATGGAACGATGAACATATGCAGACCTTGCGAGATTTCCTGATATGGTATAATAACCTAGATGTGGTTCCTTTCCTGGAAGCGGCCGAGAAAATGGTGCAACTCTTTCGTCGCCAAATGCACGTCGACATCTTCAAGGAGTGCTTGAGTTTACCGGGTCTAGCGCTTCGCCATCTTTTTCAAGAGTGTGCTACGTACTTCTCGCTGATACAGCAAAAAGATGCAGACATGCATGATTGTCTAAAGCAGAACATTGTGGGTGGACCTAGCCTTATTTTTCACCGTTATCACGAGAAGGATGTCACGACTCTGCCCAGTGGGAAACCCTGTGCCAAAATCATTGGATTTGACGCCAATGCCCTCTACCTGTGGTCGCTCGCTCAACCCATGCCCAGCGGGCATTATACGCGTTGGTGGGCAGACGGTCAACATTTCACACCTCAACGTACGCCGCACAAACATCTCGCCGACCAGTGGTTGGACTGGGAAGCCTATCGACGGGGAATTTATATACGACACCAGACCAACGCCACAGAGAAGCGTATAGGAGATCGCCGACTCCCCGTCGATGGGTTTGCCCTTGTACAAGGAACACCGACCGTTTTCCAGTTTTATGGCTGTTAATGGCACGGCCACGAATGCCATTTCAGCGCTGGCCGCTTCAACGAGCGACGTGAAAAAACACCGCAAGAATTACGCGAAGAAGTGGTGGCGAACGGAGATTATGTGAAAGAGAGAGGATACCATCTGATTGAAATGTGGGAGTGTGAATTTCACACGATGTGCCAGGCCCGCCCCCATTTACGACGTTTCCTAAAAGAGCGTGAGTACCCCTTGAGTCGTCGGCGACTGCTGAGTCTGCCACAGATGTTGGACGCCATTCGTTCGGGGGACCTCTACGGCTTTGTGGAATGCGACCTCCATGTTCCCGACACTCTCAAGCCTCTCTTCGCGCAGTGCCCTCCCATCTTTAAGAACACGCTGGTGGGTCGGGCGGATATTGGGGACACCATGAGGACCTATGCGGAGCAACACGAGTGTTTGCCTCAACCTCGACGGATGTTGATTGGTAGTATGTGGGCCGAGAAAATCTTGCTGGGCACCCCCTTACTGCAGTGGTACATGAACCACGGTTTGGAAATTACTCAAATATATCAAGTGATACAGTACGTACCCGAGGCTTGTTTTGCGGAGAATGCCGACATCGTGACGTCGGCCCGTCGTCAAGGTGATCAAGACCCGAGTCAGGCCATCATCGCTGAATCTTGGAAGCTCACTGGCAATGGTTATTACGGAAAAACGGTAACGAACCAGGATAAGCACGTCAACGTGAACATTTGTACTACTGCCCAAGCCCGCAAAAAAGCGAATTCTCCTCTGTTTCGATCCGTGGAGGTCATCGATGACGACACCTATGAAGTCACTTCAGCCAAGAAGACTATCCGGTACAACTTACCCCTGCAGATTGGATGTATGGTATACCAGGTGGCCAAGTTGAGGATGCTGCAGTTTCTCTATGACTTCATGGGTGTGTATTTTAATCCCTCAGACTCGGCCTACATGGCCGTCTCTAATGCGGATTGGGAGTCCCTGGTGAAACCGGAGTTACGGGCCCAGTATGAAGAGGAACGGGACCAGTGGCTACCTCGACGTGACCATTACCAGTACGATAAGCGTAC
This sequence comes from Hanleya hanleyi, assembly GCA_036873755.1. Taxonomy (NCBI): domain Eukaryota; kingdom Metazoa; phylum Mollusca; class Polyplacophora; order Lepidopleurida; family Hanleyidae; genus Hanleya; species Hanleya hanleyi. The sequence goes on from JAVTVY010031826.1 coordinate 26,179, forward strand.
GCCGGGCCTGTTCAAGCTGGAGTGGAGTGGGGATGCTATGATTGCGCTCTCCTCCAAGACGTATTACTGTTACGGAGGAGACGAAGACGAAAATAAGTTTAGTTGAAAGGCGTCAACCGACGTGACCCTGCCATCGACAAAGCTCTCTACCTGGGCGTGTTGCAAAGCCAGGCCAGTGCGAGTGGCACTAACAGAGGATTCCGGGTCGTCGACCACCAGATGCGCACCTATATCCAGCAACGAGACGCCTTTACTTTCTTTTATCCCAAACGAAAAGTGTTGGCCGACGGTGTGAGCACCACTTACTTGGACTTGTAAAAAACAATGTCGAACTATAACTGTTGATACACGAGTTATAAAACTGTAAAAGTCAGGATGGCCGAGTGGTCTAAGGCGCCGGTATTAAGTGCTGGTCGGCGATTGCTGTCGTAGGTTCGAATCCTACTCCTGACAGAACTTTTTTTTTGTACCTTATACATACCACTACTATTCTATGTGTACATACCCCTACTATTTGTACCCTGTATTCTATTTGTACCTATTCAGTAACCCATTCTTGTTGACTTAAATAAAAAGAGAAAGTCAAATCATTTTTTTGTGTTTTTTCATCTTTTATTCAACAGAACGTCAGAACAACAACGTCATAACAATATAACGTGATAATAATAAACAAGTGGCCTGCGCGCGCAGTACATTTTTAAGTTAACCAGAGAAATGGAGCATGCACATTAAAACGAGAGGCCGTCCAGTCATAGACGAGGACATCACGGTCTTCGGCTTGACAATAATCATCAAACATATGTACAATGGTGGGCATAGAATGTCCTCTACTCCGGTGAGTGAGATAAAACACACAGTACTGTCCGCACACACTACTCAAGGGTCCTTGTAATCTTTGAGTATTCCAACGCCACTCTGTAGTAGAGACGTCCATGAATTTCACCAAATCGGCATGTAGGGGTGCAAGTCCGTAGGAATCAAAGTATTCGCCTTGGCCTAGGGTGTCCACGTACACAGCTATCCAATGTTCACCGGGTCGACTCCTCGTGTCTGTATTCAGGATGTAGGCTGCTGGGGTGGTGGAGTGGGTGGGAAACACATTGCGTGGAAACACACCTCGAAAGGGGATCTTCGCATCTCGCTGGAGTATGCTCATCAGCTGCTCTGTATCCATGACTCTTAGCTGGCGTAGTCACACAGCACGTTTCTTTGCTGATCCACGCTGATGACGTTATCAAACTCGGCGTAGCAAATCACGTTAATGGTGTTGGCTAGAGGGGTGGCGAAACGCAGTTCCAACCGTAGGTTTCCTTTCTTGAGCAAAGCCAGTTGATGATCGTGTTCCAAGGTGGGGGTGAGGTCAAAGGCGAACAATGTGTACCCATGGCTAAAGTCTTCTCGACTGATGGTATTGCCTTCGTCCTGGTTGTTTTGTCCTGTGGCTGTAAACAGGTTCAGGTAGGTCCGCACATAGTTTCCGCTAGTAAAGTCCGGTTGTAATGGACGGGCTGGAATTTGATGGCCGGCCACGTGCAGTGCCACAAAGTTAATGTTGAAATGTTGAAATTTGAACGGATTCTCAGCCCAATTTCCATTGAATGCGGTGTTGGTCACACACGCCAGGGTAAGACGTTTAGGCAGATCCCCTAGAAATAAATTTTCACGATTGGCCATCATCGTACCTGTTGGCACAGAGAACACCTTGGTCTGTACGCGTCGGATGGGGTACAGGGCTGGTTTTTTCGATAAGGCTTCCATGTGACTCAGCAACACGCCCTGTTGCAAATCTACCGTACGGACAAACAGGGCTGCATCTTCAATGACGATCTTGTAATGGATATCCCCCTCTCCACCGGCCATTAAGGCGAACGTGGGTAAGGACCGGATCAACTTGATCTTGATGGATACACCGTTCATCATGTAGCGGTCTTGCATGAACAGATCGGCGTGCAGTCGTCCCATCATATCGATGGACTTGCTTTCGGCTGTCATTCTTTTGCGTGTGATGAACCCAGCATTGCCACCGGTTATGTTGTCCAGGTATCCGGGTTTATCCCTGAAGTACAGCTCAGCTTGTAAGTGTGATTCTTTGGCATCACTACCGTACGACAACAGCGTTTCCATGTAGGCTCGGTACGGGTACGTATTGGTGGACGTACTGATGAGTTTATCGTTCAGACCTATATCCACCTGTTGGAACAAGGAGTGCAGCCAAAGATTCACCGGGCCTACTACCGCAGCGTCCTCTATGTCCGTCCCGTCCATGTCCGTTATTTTGGCTTTCACGTACAAGTAGGTGTGGGCTAAATCCAGGTAGGCCGTATCTTTGTTTTCAATGGTAAATTCCACGGGACCCGTCCCCGTCAGGCTAGCCAGGGGTCGATGTTCTACCCAACGTCCTTCGGCTACACTGGTTTGGGTGGGTGGAATAGTCCACAAATCCAATTCACTGTTGGTAGACGGACACGACTCGGAGTGAATGAATGCCATTATGCGAAGATGTCTCTCCTACTACTACTTCTCTTCTTTTCTTCTTCTGGGGCTTAGTCCTCCTCCTCTGGGGTGTGCGTCGTCGGTGTGTTGGACGTTGAATGAATCTGGGGTGTGTCGGTCTTTGTCTTTTAAGGGCTTTGGCGATCAAGACGCCGCCCGCTTCTTTAGCCCGTCGTTTGAAGGCTTGTCGGGGTGCTGTGCCTCCCATCACATCACCGGCCACGCGCAATCCACTGCGTACCGCTTGTTTCCCCACCGCTTTCACACCCCGTGTCACCAAGGGTAAAAACGTTTTCACAATGCTGCCCAGTATGTTCCCCAATCCGTGACCTCGTTGCATGCGTGCACCGCTAAACATGGGCAAGTTTCCTCCCGTTTGTTTCTTGTAGTAGTCGGCATAGCTGGGCGTATGGCACTGGTAAGGCACGTACATTATACGAAGTGAGGAGAGCGGGCTTGTCGGAAAGCAAGTGTCAGCACCACTTTTCCTCGTTCGAATGGGATCGGACGTCCCGTGTCATCTCTTATATCCACCGTGATCGTGTTGATATCGGTATGTCGTACGGGCAGGTACATTATATGGTTGAAACTCTCGGTGGCTTGATCGCCATACGTCTTGCTAATGGGCACCACCCGTAACAGAGGTGTGTTCACATCACCCACAATATGGCTGTCCACTGCGTCCGAGTAGACGTACAGTGCGTACATACCTATTTTCATATCCATCAAATGGGTCCCGTTGTCAATGGTGGGACCCTTGTAGACGCGCTGAGGCAGCCGTAACATTTGCTGTAGTGTAGGACTGAGTTTCACAGCCACGTTAGGGGTCAGCATGATAGAGCTCTTGTCGTTGTGTACGTTGACATCGAAGAACACGTTTCTCTTGAAGCGATGGGCTATCAGGCGTGTTGCACTACCCGCGCTCTCCTTTAGAGCCTTGTACTCCAACAAGGCCATCAGACCCTGTATGAACTTCTGGGGCGTATCGTATTGGCCTTTGGGGAGAATGAGTTTGTAGATTTTATCTTCGTAGGTCACTTCGTACCATACTTCTCGGTCTTGTACGTTGTACCATGAGTAAGGGTATTGAATATCCACCAGTCCACATTCCCATCGTCCCGGTAAATGTAACGGTTGGGGTAATTGAGTGACATACTTGGTCAAGGTGTTGTCAGGAAACACGTCGAGTGAGCTATTACTGGGCAACGTCAGGTAAAACATGACGACGACTGAGTTGTTCTGGCTTCTGCACCGGATTTTTATAGGGGGTGCCCCCTTAGTAGGGTTCCCAGGCCTTGGGCGCCTGACCTCGGCGTCGTGACCGTCGCGGTGACTTAGCTCTGGGGGTTTGCAGGGGATGGCGTGGTAAAAGGGGTGACGAAGTAGGTGCCCGCCGTGAGGGTGTTTTGGGTGGCGTCTGAGGTTGCCATTCACGTTCCCAGGTAGGGGGGAGACGTCGAGAGGGTGCTTGCATCCACTTCCAGCGTTCACGATTTCCTACCAATTCTTGAGGGGTGTGTGTGTCTTTTAACCCCTGAGCAAAGGCTTCCCAGCCCGGTGGATTAGAGTGTTTGCGAGAACGGACCATATCGTTGATCAAATCGGTCATATGAGACCCCGGCACCACTTGGTTGCGAATCAGCAGTTTTCCTTCCGCGTTCCAACCCATATCGGCATTCTGTTTCACCCGGTCCAACAATAAACGCGCCTTGGTCTTGAAGGCTTTAGGCACACTGGCCAACACTTCCTGTTCCAGCTCAGGTGAGGCCGAGGATGACGGTGGTGGTGTGAGTGTTGTGGGCGTGGTGGTGGTGGTAGGTGGCGTACTCCCTCTATATTGATCCATAAACGTCTGGTACCGGTTCAGCGTATGATGGTAGAGTTGAATTTTCTCGTGATCGGGGAGTCGACGTTGCAGTATACTATTCATCTCTTCATCCAGAGACTGGAGTTGTTGCACTGTGGCCGGTACGGGATAGGGGGATTGCAAACTCTGTAACAGTCGAGGTTCGACCAGCATCATTTTTTTCGTATGTTCCATGTTAGCGTCCCAAGATGGAGCCTAATAACGGGCCCAGTACAGTAGCGGCTAAGGGGGCGAGAAGTGCGCCGAGAAATCCACCTCGCTGTAACACCTGTTTCTTTTTCTTGACACTGCCCGTCTTCTTTACCAACGTTCGGAGACCCGCCTTGTGCCGTTGCAATTTCCCTTTCTGCAGAGGACTGAGTGGAACATTGCCTTTTAACACATTATGGGCCACTTCACACAAACACCGTACCAAGTCCGCATCCGCGCCGCGCACCAGGGCCCGGCCCACCTCCGGTGGCGCGCTGCGTAATACGCGCAAAGCCGGCGCGTGCTTGCGTATCCGTGCAGACATGATGATGAATGACGACTAGAGTGCGTTGTCTTCTTCTTTTATCTTCTTCTTTACTCATTTGGGTGTGTACACCGTCTGCACCTCGCCGGGAAAAATGAGGGTACGCAATCGCAGGGTGGAGGGCGTGTCTTGTTTCAAGTCAATGAGTAGATACCCGTGAGCGGGTTGGGTCGCATCTTCAAAGGCTTCTCGTACAAAGGCCGTGTTTTTAGGGTACATCTGTTGGGCGAGGTGCGTAATTTGGGAAGCGTCTCTGGGGTTTTTGAATAACACCACATACTGAGCATTCAAACTAATGTTCCTGTGCTCTTTGTTCTTACTGAAGAGATTCTGTACGATGTAGATGATGCTCAACCGACGATGATGGCTGCCTTTGGTAAAGAGACGGGTGATTCGACTGTCCGTTTCCGTCATGAGATCGTCCACCACCACCAAGGTGTCTTGGGGTGTATCCTCAGGAAGTAACCCTTCCACTAAGGTGAGTCCCGGCACACGGGCCAGTTCCTCGTACGCGGGTTGCCAAGCTCCATAACACCACAGAATGCGAGCTAGAGGCGGTGAAATGAGGGCTGACCCATGTTGGATCAGACGTTGAACGAAGTGTGTTTTTCCCGACCCTGTCGGTCCAGCGATGAGACACGTGAAAGGATGCTGCCACCGAGGATCCATAGTTTTTTTTAGTTTTTTATTTGGTGATTTGCGCTCGACGGTTAGAAGCCCACCACCGTTGTCGGGGATCCCACCGGGGATCGTAGTCCAATGGGTACCGTTGTGGTGGTAAACGTGGTGATTCACGGGGATCCACTGCAAATATGTTTAGCAGCGTGGTGGTGGTACTAGGTGTTGGTGATGAGGTGGAAGGATCGTCGCTTCTTAGGGATGACGTAGGATGACGTGGAGTTGGAGTCGGAGTACGGGGCGTGGTCGTCGTGGTGGATAGGTCGATGTAGCGGGTAAAGGGTAACGTGGTGGTGGCTGGAGTAGACGGTGGTGTGGGTGTCTGGGTTGATACGTGGCGAACCCTTGACGTCTTGGCTGGTGTAGGCAGCGTCGTGGTCGTCGTGGTGGTGGAAGTGGTGGATGACGGAGATGTGGAACGCAGGGTGTTCAAACAGGATATCACGGTCGTCAAATCGTAGAACACGCCTGTAAATAACGTACCCACAAGCACTATTACACACACTATAGTACCCACTTGTGCTTTTCGAGTTCGTAATAGTAAGGGTAGACGTGTACTATCCATGGTACAATCCTACACTGAAGGCGGATGATGATAGGGGTTAGAATTTATAGACGTTTCATGTCACGGCCAGACACCCAGGAATTAAACGAACGAGGCCATCCTTGCCATTTGACGAGATGATAGGGAATGCCACGGCGATGTTCCGTTTTCAAAATCTTTTCCACCGTGTAGTAGTCTTTCTGTGTTTTCACTATGGGTTGTAATTCTGCCTCGTAAAACGTGCCTTGCAGTCTCTCTCCTTGTAGATCTTCCAGTTGATAGCCGTGTGGCTGTCGAGGTTTATGGCGAACGATGACAAAGTGCTCGTCACTCCAGTTGGGCAAGTAACTTTTCTCAAATTGACCTTTCACTTTACTGATCCGTACCACATCTCCACGTTTGTAACGGGGTGCCGTGAGTGATGGACTGGATGAGTACGGCGTAGCACGCACTTGATGTTCGTTGCGTTCTGTCACATCACGGGGAGCTCGCTGGATACTGCGATGATAGTCGAGTGTTTTGGGCGGTAAAATACTTGTACATTCGGCCTTTGAAGGTACGATTGAAGCGTTCCACCACAGAAGCTTTCGTCTCGTTGTACGTATGAAAGAAAAATACCTTCTGTTTCTTAAGAAAGGCTTGAAAGGATCGGTTGAGAAATTCTGTGCCTTCATCTGTTTGTAAATAAAGAGGTTTGCGCCCCGTCTTGAAAATCTGCTGGAAGGCTCGTATTAGATTCTCTCCTGTTTTGGTGCGAATGGGTAGTACCCAGGCATACTTGGATAAAATATCGATACAGGTCAATATGTACCGATGTCCATCATTGTGAGGTGCAAATCGACTCATGTCCACTAAATCCGCCTGCCATTGCGCGTCTATACCGTCGACGATCACTCGGTTACGGCGAAAATGGCGTCGGGCTGCTCGGTGTAAACTATAGGTGTCTTGGGTTTTTAACCAGTCTCGAACTTCAGTTCGACTAATGCCTTGAGAATGGGCAGCTCGAGATAGCGCTCCCACAGCGCTATACGCGGCTGGACTCGTGGGGCTGTAATACAAATCGGTTAACACCTCGTTAATCACTGTAGACTCCTTTTTTTCCTTTCGGGACCGCCGCTTCATCACGGACTTTTTCTTCGTACCCTTCATCGTTCTGGGTCGTCCCCGTCATGTGTGTGGGTCGCTTCATCTGGTGACACTGTCCCTCTAGCCTCTGTGCATTCTATAGATATAGTATTTTCCCCGTCTGTATCATCATGTTTTTTTTCATAAGGTTCACTCAGCGCGTCTTCCATAGCACGAACCCACGCCAATTGGTCGGGTGATCGGTCGTCCGGTGTAAATAACTGGTCTACAATAGGCACTATTTTCTCCAAGGCTGACCACAGAGTGGGAGTTAGGATGAAACTTCGCGCAGGCTCTTGGTAGCGGCCCACACGTGGGAAGAGGGCGGTATGGTATACGTAGATGGCATTGTCCAGGTGGATGAGGTGTCCGTCCAACTCACCGCTCAACACCCGTTTAAATTTAGTCCAGCCATCACGCTGTAGCGTCACCGTATTCGATAAAGTCTCAGCGCGCGCCCAGCAAATTGCTCCACCATCTTCCACCAGGGTGACTTTATCTTCATAAACGTATAACCCCACCTGGTAAGGTGTAAGAGGCAGGATAGCTCGTAGTGACATGCTTGCTCTAAATGTCGAACGAAGAATGATACACACTCTGTCTCATCCCTCGTATTTATAGGGTCAGGACCTATTCTGTGAGAGGAGGCTGTGGAGAGAGTACTTTATCGACCACGGGCACTATTTGTTGCAAAGCCGTCCATAGATCGGGGTCCAGAGTAAATCCCCCTCGCTTGAGACACAAAAGTCGCGCAAAATAAGGGCCGCGGAAAATGTACACGTCGTCACACAGGTGAATGCTATCGCCGTCGAGATCACCGCATAACACACGTTTCAAGGTATTCCAGCCTTCCGGAGATAAAGACACACGCGCCGGTTCAGCCGTACACCAACACCGGCTATCGTCATCGATCAACTCGATGCGTTGAGGGTATAATAATAGCGTACAATCCGGGGTAAGCGTACGGGAAGCTAGAGAATTAGCTTCAGGGTAGAGTAGATCATGGACCTCGGTGATTATAGCTTTCAGCGCCTGCCATAATGCCGGCCGAAGTAGAATAGCCGCACCTCCACACTGCTCTAGCCGCGGAAAAAAAGAATCCTCTCTTCCACTCCGCAGATAGACACCGAGTCCCACATGCATAAAATCCACTTCGGGCTCTTTTCCCTGTAACAATCGTGTTAATAGAGTCCAGCCTGGTAAACTTAAAGATAATTTCACTTCTTTAGGGTGTTCTTTGATAAGCTGCACTTCATGATCATACACCATGAGAATGACATCAGACGTGACTTGAAAGAACGCGAGCTCCTTTCCCGGCGCTGCCATAATGATGAATGACAAAAAATACCGACCAGGCAAATTATATATATATCGATTCTTGCTAATTTGAATAAAAAAATTGTAAATAAAAAAATACGCGTACCTTGTTGTAGAAAAATAATTAAAATTGACAATGCAATTTTTGTAGGCGCGCGCTCCAAGATAAAATATACTTCAGAACATTTGCGACGACGCTACATCTGTATGTGTCATTTATGCGTGTAAAAACAATTAAGAGCTCACAGGTAGGAGAGAAGACAACATTGAAAATGGTGTGCAAAACGCTTTTACCGATGTATTGGTTATTAACAGATTACCCGGCCGGCCTCTTTCAAGCCGAATTCATTATCATCATGCATTTCTGTGTATTGGTTTATTAACAGATTACCCGGCCGGCCCTTTTCAAGCCGATACACATTCGTATCGTATCGTATCGTATCGTTCCATTCTCAATGCCTGTAACTACACACAAGCTAGTACAGCTTGGGAAAATTTATGACCTAGATTCTGCATTGAAGATCAACCCTTGAAACGCGGAAAACAATGAATTACATCAATTATACCGTATTTTCGCCTGCATATTGTCTGATCGTACTGTTCTTGTTTATCTGATGATGCTGAACAATAATGATCTTGTGATGTTGGGGTGGGGTCATAAATTTTATGAAGATGTACCGTGTTGCAAACAGCGCACGAAAATGATTGAGAATTCTGCACGTTGTGTTTCTTGCCGTGAAATGAAGGGTTTGTTTTTATAATTTTCTACAGTTCTCTTTCGATAAACGCGCTGGAATTTTCACCGAGCTAGTATAAGATTGTAAGTCACAATCTTCATGTATTTTTAGCCAGGAAAATCAATTTATTTTCAGTGTAGCGGGTTTTCCAGACTACCGGACTTTCACATTAGGCGTATAAAATTCGCTAAAAATCATAAAATAACAACATAGTCGAGCGTTAGGCGGCTAATTTTTTTACATACTATACCATGAATTATCTGAGTTCAATTGGAAATAAAATATATACGGGACTGATATTTTATTGTCAAATAACAGCCTTTTATAAATTGAAAAGAAACACACGCCGAATTTTCAAGGCCTCCAGAAAAACACAGAATCCTAACGATTTCGACGACGTCCGCGCGTTGTCTATATATATCGCGGCCAGATTCATAGGCCCATTGCAAAACTTTTTTGACTGCCAATATCAAGATGAAGCCAGCCAAGATATCAGCCACGCCGAGACCCAAATTATCGAGACGGAAGAGAAGAACGATGGTACGGGAGATCAAGGAGTTTTGGAGGAGGGAGTTTACGGGGTGGGCAGCCATGCTAAGAAACCAAGAAGGAAGGAACAGCACCACCGCCGACAACGTGCGAAATTTATTGAATGCAGCCAGAACCACGATCAACGAGGAGGGATGGTTCAACCTATTGCAGGAAGTGATGGAAGACATCCACACCATCCCTCCTCCGGCAACAACAACAGCGCCCCAACCATCGCCCCGGGATGATGTCTTCGAGAACCTGAGGGGGGAAGAGATGTTCCTCCACCCCACCCCTCCACCGGCAACAACAACAGCGCCCCAGCCCCGGGAGGAGGAGGATGTACCATCACCCTTCCCTCTGGAAGACCTGCCCTCCTCCCTGGAAGACGACGACGAGCCCATCATCATCTGGGAAGAACCGCCACCGACCGTCGCCGCTGCCATCCTCATCAATGGGCACCCCCTCACCTCCGACGTAGATGAAGATGGCATGCTCAGTCCTTACCGGTACTTTTCCGTAAGTCAGATGGGGGAGTAAACAGGCAAACTCCCCACCCTGAAGAAAACAGGGCAAAAAAATTGAACCCAACCGTTCTTTTCAGAACGAACAAATGCTTCGAAAGAGAAGGCTTCTAACTTGCACATCAATTTCAAAGCATACAGCCCCACCCCTTTTTATTTTTTATTAGCAATGCATCACCAAAAACAACAATCCCTGCCCGATATCAAAAAGTCCTTGTGAGGACTGATCTCTCTCTTATAAAACACAGAATTTTTTCTCTCTCTCCCATTAATTAATTAATTAATTAATTAATTAATACAGCCCGAACAATAACGGACTGACATTTTATTTTTTTATTTTGATATATTACAACCCGAATAATAATAACGGGCTGAAATTTATTTTGATAGAGAAGTTATTCGAATGATAAAGGGGACGGACAATTTATAGCACAGGGATAGGTGTGGGGAATCTAGTGTTAAATTTTTGTGCGTTATTAGAAGTTCCCCTTTCGGAAAAGATGGGTGGTTATAAAAATAACCAGATATGTAATAAGCCATTACATTGTTGACAGGGTTTGTTGTTGACGCTGTCTTCTATCAGCACAGACGGGGCATGTCAAGGGAAGTAATTCACACATTCGGGGCTTGTTGGCTTCTGCGCACGTCGGAATCTGGGCGTAACGATGAATACAAGTTTCACATAAAGCCTGATGCCCGCACGGGAAGAGATCGCAAATTTTGCAAATTGGTTAGTCCATTCCACACAGGATAAATATAAGGCGTGTTGACGTTCTGTGTTGGACCCCAGTGTTGTTGTTGCTATCGACCAAACATAATGCATCTCGTCTTCATTTTGGCTTATTTTCCTGTCTCTGACTCTGTTTGTTCTGACGTCCTTCGGATTTTTTCTCACATGTTGCCGATTTCGAGTGGTTCTCACGTCTTTCCGATTTTTTCTGTAGTCTGCCCTGTTTCTTCTGGAATCTTTCCTCCTCTTTTGGGATACTGTCGTGTTTAAGTCTCCCCTGTTCTCCACCTGCTCATCTTCGTCTGAAGTGTCTGTTGTCTGGCTTCTGCTTTCTTGTGCCATTTCTCCATCGGCTTTTTTTTCTTTAGCTTGTGGTGTCAACAGACTGTCTAACATGCAATCTATGTTGTCAAAACATTGGTATTCGTCAACATCCGGTGTAGCTGCTAGGGCGAAGAAGTTACTCAGCTGCGATGTTTCTGGGGGGTCTTCACAATGGACTGTACTTGGTAGAGGATAATTCCGGGGTTCAGGTGGTGGTGGAAATAAATCTTTCATTATAGCATCCAACCAGGGTTCGTCATGTACCAAATTAATGACGTCACCGAGCAGTTGTACATCATCATTTGGGGTGAAGTCTGATTTGTCAATATCCATGATTTCAACCAGGGTGCCTGCATGACTGGGCACTGAGGCTAATTGTGAATGCCTGAAAAAAATACTGCGCATTATTTATAATGTAAAAGCGCGGACCGTAGCGACAACACTCTGTCGTCTGCTACACTGACGCTGCGAAAATCTGTGTGTGTGTGTTTCTTTTACAATTATAAAAGGGTGTCATTTTACAATAAATCAGGGCCCGTATACATTTTATTTCCAATTAAACTCAGCCAATTCATAGTGTAATATTTTAAAAAATTTACCAACCTAGCGCTCGACTATGTCGTTATTTTTAAGAATTTTATCCATTTTAAACCCATAAGATTATGGTACGGTAGTGTGAAAAACACCGTACACTGGGAAATAAATCGATTTTCCTGGCTAAAAATACATCCAGACTACAGCTTACAATCTTATAATATTACCCTGAAAATTCCAGCAGGTTTATCGAAATAAAACTTTGGAAAAAATAAAACTTTGGGAAAAATAAAACACACCATTTTTTTAGCAGATACCATAATCTTGCACTGACTCACACCGGCGCCGCCATCTTGTACCCAGCACCCAGCATCCACACGCCGCCATCTTGTACCCAGCACCCACCATCCACACACGCCGCCATCTTGTACCCAGCACCCACCATCCACACACGCCGCCATCTTGTACCCAGCACCCACCATCCACAAGCCGTCTAGACTATAAATAACGTGTAGTCTGTTGTCATTTATTCACAAATTCAATCATGGCTACAAGAAGACGACCACTGTTCACTCACCACCCCCCTAGAGATCCTAGAAATGCTGCTACAGAACACAGAGAGATGCTTAGCAGTGAAGATAATGGTGGAATAACCATAGTTACAAGCTTTCAGCGGGAAATTGAACACGAAGCCATGATCAGACAAAGTACAGGAGAACTGGAACAACTCCAGCGAGATGTAATAGCAGAAGCAGATGGACGGTTGCAAAGACTAAGTCAACAACAAGACGAAGAAATTAGCAGGATGGTGACCGTAGAAGAAGAATCCGACGACGGTGATATAACTGATGGAGAAAACGGACAAGACCTTGCATGGTTAAATACCATACACCTGCAACAACAACAACAACAACGACGTTGCCTGCCGAAACTCCCAGTATAACGACTTCGGCTGAAGACCGTGCATGGTTAAATAGCCATAGACTTGCAACAACGTCGCCTGCCGAAACTCTCAGTATAACGATTTCGGCTGCAGAAACACCACCACAACGATGCCAAAACGAAGCCGAGGTATCCCGCCTCAACGAACGGATTAACGCCATGCGGGAAGACATGAATGGAATGGAGGCGGAGATTTCCAAACAGAACAAAGAACGACATAAAGAAGAAAAAAAAACACGATGTAGTGTCTGTACAGATGAAGAGAGCCAGTACGCTGTATTGCCGTGTGGGCATTTGTGTATCTGTAAAGATTGTTGGGTCACGATGACGTGTGTAGGAGACATGTGCCGCTGCCACGACGCAGGCGAACAACATTTAAAAATCAAGTGCCCAATCTGCAGGAAGCATGTGGGTGGAGTAAAAAGAATCTACCGCGCATAAGTGTCATAACACTTTCAAAGGCCCTTTTCAGGGCCACCCCATCTTTCCGGAAGAGGAAACTTCTATCAAAAGCACAAAAAAATTAACACCAGCCCCCATCATCCTTTCCCCAAAGAAATTTTTTTTTTTTAATTTTTTTTAATTTTTTTGAAATTATTGAAAAAAATCATACCCTTCGGCCACCGCGCATGCGCACAATCACCCTAATTCAATCCCACACCCAGTCCATCAGATGCTCCTTCACCTAAGCTTCAATTTGATACCTCACTCGACCCACTTCCCCCCAAAATTTTTTTAGCTCCTTATTTCATCTTCACAAGTCCAGGTCAACGAAATTTCAAAACCTTTTTGGAGCTAGGGGAGCCCCTAATGGTCCAATGGGGTCGAGTGAGGTATCAATGTGAAGCATTCATGAAGGGGCATCTAATGGGCTAGGTGTTGATTGGACGAGAGTAACTTTATTTTTTTCGGATATGTTTGAAATTATTGAAAAAAATCATACCCTTCGGCCACCGCGCATGCGCACAATCACCCTAATTCAACCCCACACCCAGTCCATCAGATGCTCCTTCACCTAAGCTTCAATTTGATACCTCACTCGACCCACTTCCCCCAAAAAATTTTTAGCTCCTTATTTCATCTTCACAAGTCCAGGTCAACGAAATTTCATAACCTTTTTGGAGCTAGGGGAGCCCCTAATGGTCCAATGGGGTCGAGTGAGGTATCAATGTGAAGCATTCATGAAGGGGCATCTAATGGGCTAGGTGTTGATTGGACGAGAGTAACTTTATTTTTTTCGGATATGAACATTTCCCTTTTAATTTTTTATTTTTTTATTTTTTTGGGGGGGGGAAGTGGGTCGAGTGAGGTATCAAATTGAAGCTTAAGTGAAGGAGCATCTGATGGACTGGGTGTGGGGTTGAATTAGGGTGATTGTGCGCATGCGCGGTGGTCGAAGGGTATGAAAATAGCCTTTTTGGAGCTAGGAGCGCCCCTAATGGTCCAATGGGGTCGAGTGAGGTATCAAATTGAAGCTTACGTGAAGAGGCATCTAATGGACTGGGTGTGGGGTTGAATTAGGGTGATTCTGCGCATGCGCGGTGGCCGAAGGGTATGAAAATAGCCTTTTTGGAGCTAGGGAAGCCCCTAGTGGACCGATGGGATGGAGTGAGGTATCAATGTGAAGCATGCATGAAGGGGCATCTAATGGACTGGGTGTGGGGTTGAAATAATCCTTTTTTTTTCAATAATTTCAATTTTTATTTTTTTCAATAATTTCAAAAAATTAAAAAAAGAATGAACACTAAGCATTTTTTTAATTTTCTACTATTTTTTATTAACACAAATAGAATGAACGTATTCACAAGGGTATTGAATTTTAATACAATTATATCTGAGTATTGAATTTTTTAATACAATTAACAGTAAAAAAACTCTGAATTTTTTAATACAATTATACGCTCTCAAGCCACTTCAATGAATGTGTATGGTAAAATGTTTTTCAACACTTGTTCTGATTGTTCAATAGTTCGCCAACAAGACTTGTTTGAATTCATCATCATCTTTCCGGCCCTGGTGCACGTAAATGTAGGTAATAATCTCTTCACGTGGAATTTTGGGAGGGCAGGCCGCTTCCACTCCCAGGGCAATTTGCGTCTCCGTCACGGTCTGTAGTGCTTCAGTGATCAGTGCGTATGAGGGTACACTAGTGTCCTGTGGAATTTGAGGTCTGATTAGATCCAGGACTGTGTCGATGTACTTCTGATAAATATAGTGAGACACCTGGTAGGCCAGAGCTTGACGAATTGCACTTGTGAGACTCTGCAACCTCCGCCACGCCGTTAATTTCAAAGTGACACCCTGAGGACAAGCAACAAGCTCTTGCGTATCTAACCGCCTTCGCCATTTACGGATATGCACGAGGAGCTGATCGTTGAAATAAGCACAGCTCACAAAGATGTCGTCACCCACATGAAATTTCGCTTCGTCACTCCCCTGATCGCGAATAACCGCATCGATGGCGTAATCAAGGGTGTCCAGTTTTTGCCAGGAAGCGTAGGTCAAGGCAATATGCTTATCGGGTCTGTCGTTAAAGCCCGCTGCATTAAAATGCACTTCTTCGTCTTTCACACTCACAGTTAAATAGGGTGAGAGCTCCCAAATGTCCGTGTGAGCTGCCTGGTAGGCCTCTTGAATAATGTTATTGATCTCCTGGACAGACATAGGAAGTTCTACCTCTTGTTTCACAGGCACTTGCTGGGGTACTACTGGCTCAATCACTGACTCAGGTATTTCTAACGGTGTTAGTCGAGGGCGTTTGGGTCGTCCAACGCGTTTGGCAGATGTACTCTCTGGGGTAGTGGTGTGCGTACGTTTGCTAGCTGTACGCTCTTCGGTGGTATCCATCACTAAGATATCATCATCTTGTATAACGTCGTCGGCTTCAAGTAGATCTGCTAGTTCGTCATTTCCCGTGATCTTCAACCCCGCCACCATGACTAGAAATGCATAAGGGCCACGGCGCAGTAAACAGTCGATGAGAGCTCTGTTTTGTGCTGAAGGGGTTTTCTCCGCCATGATATTTTCCACACCCTCTTTCAGGAGTATGTTTTCCTGCATAAGGAAATCACATAGTTCAGCCACATGCTGTATTTCATCAATGAGGCGAACACGGTACTTTCGAAACTTCGCTAGCTGGGCTGCCTCCATGACTGTGGGTTCAGGCTGATGAGGAACTAATACGGCGTAATAGTCTGTTGAATTTGCACTGGTAAAATCAAAAAAAGTAAATGGTTCTCCACAGCTCATACAAAACAGGCAAGCAGGCTGGATGACTGGCTAGAGGTGAAGCAGACTAGAGGTGAAACAGGCAGGCAGGCAGGTAGACAGGCTGGGAGGCTGGTCAGGTCAGGTAAGTCACAGTGCTCCGCAAAAGTAGTGCAATGAATACACCCCTACCCTAAAAATCGACTCCTTTTATACGTTTTTCTACAATCCGCCATCTTGTACCCAGCACCCACCATCCACACACGCCGCCATCTTGTACCCAGCACCCACCATCCACACACGCCGCCATCTTGTACCCAGCACCCACCATCCACACGCCGCCATCTTGTACCCAGCACCCACCATCCACACACGCCGCCATCTTGTACCCAGCACCCACCATCCACACGCCGCCATCTTGTACCCAGCACCCACCATCCACACGCCGCCATCTTGTACCCAGCACCCACCATCCACACACGCCGCCATCTTGTACCCAGCACCCACCATCCACACACAGGCCGCCATCTTGTACCCAGCACCCACCATCCACACGCCGCCATCTTGTACCCAGCACCCACCATCCACACACAGGCCGCCATCTTGTACCCAGCACCCACCATCCACACACACACGCATGCGCACACGCCCAATTGTGACGTCAACAAAGGTTCTGCGCATGCGCACTGACGCGCTATCCCCTCAATTTACGCGATGTATACTACTACTGTCCACCAACACCTAAAAATACCTCTCGCCACAAAAATGTTTACAATTTTTGTTAACTTGAAATAGTAATAACCCTACATTTGGTGACAATATAGTACGATATCTCTCCATCAAAAAATGACTGGACACCAGTAACCATACCTGTCATCGATATGCTGAAAATCTTTCATTTTCGGCTGTGGTCACTGTCGTCTGGTCAGACACACGCCCACGCTTGATAACGAAAGCACCGAAAAACCTACCATTGACTGTGATTTGACACGTGACCGGCGGTGTTTACTTACCTACCATCATACTTGTCGATTCTGTAGGGTGACCAAAGTCGCGCAAAGAATGAGAAATAGGAGAATGTACATTACAAGCGTCTGGTCCGTCATTCATAATTCAGCCGTCGTCCATTAAAGAATATCCGCGCCCATAATCCAAAGACCTATTCCATATTCCATATAACAGCATTATAGCACCAAATTGAAAAAGACAATTATAGTATACATAAACATAGGCTAGTTTCGTGCAACAGTTTTCAATGATGCCGGAAAGACATCATGATGTTTCAAAAATATGAAATCCGTATATCGCTGATCAGTATTCTTAATCCATATGATATTCGTTGTAAAGTCGTCATCTAAAGAATGATGTATCTCAGTCACGCTTTGATTGTGACTGTTCATATGAGCACCATGATGATCTTGAAGTACATGGGTTCATCCGGCCCCTAGCCCCGTGTCAAGCGGAATCAGACACAAGTTACGAAACGTAACGTCATAGATCTTGCACGCTACGTTCGTATTTTGCTACCAGCATGCTATATGTATCGCTAAATTTGAGAAACTTCGAGTGGGGCCCCTTGGTGGTATAGCCCTGTTTTATAAGTTTCTGCCACAATGTTCTGTGACGTTGATTAAAATCGTCACATTCAACACAGAATCTAGCAAATGCTACTTGGCCAGATATGTATACGCCATATGCAGGTCCCACTGGAATATTACTGTCCAGAAACAGGACAAAGGAAAAATAGCGAACCAACGTCAGGAGACGAAGAATGTAAGGGTAATATTATTTTGCAAACATCTCTAACTAAAGTCACCAAGACCTATACTCTAATAGTTGGGTGAATATTTCTCTTAAAAAAATTATGGCAATCCTACCAAACTTTCCGCTCTATCTCAGGAACGACAAAACACTGAGACCTGATCCCAACCACCTCGCTGGGGTCAAATAACACCCCAACCACCTCGCTGGGGGTCTAATAACACCCCAGCCACCAGTCAGATTTTTGGACCGGATTCGGGGCCTTCGCGCACATCGCCGGAAGACACATCATATATAGTAAAGTAGATGTTTATCGAACATTTCGATTACTTTTCAAGTCTGCATAATACCTCTGTTGACCTAGCATTAAAAAGAATTATCTGGAGATAATTTTCCCTGTTTATCTGGACAGAGCATATGAAAAGTAGTTCGCTCATGTGCAACACTAAAGGAGTTGTTCGACCGGATTCAAACTGAACCGTGCGTTGGTTGGTTTCCCCTATACGTCATAGCAACGTAGTAAAGGTCAACTTCCGCTATTGGTGGCAGGGATGGTAATGGAGCCTGCGAAATGGAGCATGCCCTGTGGGGAGGTTGATAACACCCCAGCCACGAGTCAGATTTTTGGACAGGATTCGGGGCCTTCGCGCACATCGCCGGAAGTGACATCATATATAGTAAAATAGATGTTTATCGAACATTTCGATTACTTTTCAAGTCTGCATAATACCTCTGTTGACCTAGCGTTAAAAAGAATTATCTGGAGATAATTTCCCTGTTTATCTGGACAGAGCATATGAAAAGTAGTTCGCTCATGTGCAACATTGAAGGAGTTGTTCGGCCGGATTCAAACTGAACCGTGCGTTCGTTGGTTTTACCCTATACGTCATAGCAACGTAGTCAAGGTCAACTTCCGCTATTGGAGGCATGCAGGGATGGTAAATGAGCCTGCGAAATGGAGCATGCGCTGTGGGGAGGATGACCTGATCCGTGACTTTGTAGATAACGGTATCACACTGGGGCATTTTAAGCCCATTTGCATACCCCCCTCCCCACTCCGCTGGGTAACGTCAAAATAGCAGCCATGTGGGGGTCCAGAAAAGTGCATCTTCACAGTTTTCAAGTTAAATACTACACTAACGTTCCGTCATTTACCTTGACATATTGAATAGAGTACACGGTTCAATCCGGGAAACACACGTGATGTAATATAGCCAATCAAGATAGGGGCTTGCCAACACCGTGCAGCTAGGATTTTCTTTGATGTCTGCCCGTGTGATATCTAAATATGGTAAGTGGCGGGTGTATTGATGTTAATTCCCTTGGAATAGCCAATCAAATTTGAATTTTAAAGAGGTCATACGTTGCACTTCCCATAATATGGACCACGGAATATTTATAGCGCTATGACATCACCAGACCTGTATTCTGATCAGATAATGTGTTACGTTCAGCCAAGGCAACACGTGTAGTGTTAGACTTGGGTAAGCGAAGATGGAAAAGTGAGGTTTTCGTCATTTTTCTTCAAAATTCCCGCTTTTCTCTGGGGAAAGGTGGACAGAAAACTATTTAATTTCACATCAGATTATTATTTACTAATTTAGAAACCACACAAACATAAACAATCGAAAAATCTGACGGAAAGATCTGCCCCAAATATGCCATTTTTCAAAATGACGTCACTGTGACGCAGGCACGGCGGAACAGGGGGGGCCGGGGGGGCCATGGCCCCCCCAATATTTTCAGCATAAAAAAAAAGAAGAAGAAGAAAAAAAAAAAAAAGAAACACGAAAAAAAGGCAGAAACAGATAAAAAAAAAACGATAAAGCGAAAAACATAATCCCAATTAAGTCATGATTCGTTTGTCAAATCCAAGCCATGGCGGATAGCTTGTACACTACAACCAATATCAGCCACTTCATCAGGAAATATTTGTGAGCTTATGATCTCTCCGAGTATGCCCATATTTGAACGAATTAAGTGCCAGTCAATGTCTCCATCTGGTTGCTTTGAAGTCAGATGTTTATAGGCTATCCGAGATTTTTTTTATTTTAAGATACGCCCTCATGTTGTTTCCTCTCGGACTTCAAAGGTTTTGTCCTTCAGCTCCTTCTCTGCTTAGGGAGCTTCTTGAAATAAGAACATGAGTTCCTTGATAGGAATGGCATATGCCGGTTAGGCAAATCGGATACACCATGCCCAGTGTGGTGTTCTGATCTGGATGGATTAGAGTTCCAATTGGAATGGCTTGTGCCATTCCCGTCTTGTTATGGCATAGCCATCCTTTGTCTGCCCAGTTCCAAAAACTATGCCATGGAGTTCCTAGGAATTCCAACTCGGCGCAGCATGCCTCTCTGTTTGGAATGCCTTATGTCAGTTCCTAGCATGCCCAATTTCAAGAAGCTTCCTTAAGCTGAGCTTTAATCTAATTAAACGGGAGATTCCAAGAAGGTATCGTATTTCCCCAAAACACCCTCCGTTCATTGGTTGATACTTTAAACGGAGAGTTCCAGTAATAACTGTACAGCCCTAATCTGCCTACAAGGCCTGATATGGAGATAGGAGTACCGGTATACAGAACTGTATCATGGAGGATGGCCCATTCACACTGATAAGTTGACCTGTGTTCGGTTCCCCAACAAGCATGACATTAGTAGAAAACATCTGTGTTGTTGGCATGATTAAAGCTTGATGAATCTTTGATTGAAATGATATACATGTATATTTAACATTTAATTTATTTCTACTTCCGAACATTCTCATTTTTTTTTGACGGGGAATATTATAAACAAAATGAGAAACATGCAACAAAACAGGCAAAATATACAGAGATTACACTTGACGATTTCTTGTTTTATTACTCGGAAATACGCTAGAACGCGTCTCCGGCCATCTAAGACCCTTGGAGCTTCCGGGGCCTGGGCGGCCCCTGGACCCTCGCCTATTTGTGCTGTGATAGTGGCCCCCCCCAATCACCAATTGCTTCCGCCGTGCCTGTGACGTTATATCTCAGCTGCCATCTTGGATTTCTTTTTTACATTTCTGGTAGAGCTTGTCTCAAGGGAAAAGTGTGGTAAGCTTCAGCTCCCTAGCTCATGGAGTAAGAAGAATATTTAGGGAAGGGGAAATGAAATGAACCCCCCCCCCCCCCCCCCCCAGGCCAGGACAGGTCCCGAATGGCCCAGGCCAGATAGGAGTTGAATTATATCAACCACTTGTTCGCTCAGAAATGTTCATTGACTGTCTTTAAAACTCGGTCTTTGAAATAATAACTGGTGCATTTAAAGGACCTCGCTCTCGAGCCTATTGGGGTGAAACTCCGATGACAAACCCCTTAGCCTTAGAGGAGAGGGGTAATCCCTAAAATTGCTGAAATTAAAAAAAAATGAAATAAATGCATATCGGTAACGCAGTAGCACGGCCAAAACGCCAGTGACGAAAAATATTCGGCGATAGCCACCGTCCAATATTCGGCCTTAAAATAGCCAAAAAGAACTCCAATATGTATTCTACAAATAGGAATAAAAAAACTCTACATTAAAGACGAGAGCAGTTGTCCATGAAAAATGCAGAGAAAACCATATCGGTAAACCATGCATCACGAAATTTACTTCCGATTCTTTTTCTATATCCTACGGAGCCGTAAAAGGGACATGGAAATTATTTTTTTCAACCCCTGAATTTTTTTTTTCTTCTTATTAAGTCGTTATAACGACTTAAAAAAAAAAAAAAAAAAAAATGGGGGCTGAAATTTTTTCTTTTCGTCTTATTAAGTCGTTATAACGACTTAATAAAAAAAAAAAAAAAAAAAATGGGGGCTGAAATTTTTTTTTCTTCTTATTAAGTCGTTATAACGACTTAATAAAAAAAAAGAAAAAAAAATAGGGACTATTTTTATTTTTATTTTTTTATTTTTATTATGTCGTTATAACGACTTAATTGACCAATGAAATTGCAGCATTAAGTCGTTATAACGACTTGATTGACCAATGAAATTCCGTCTTACTTCTGCAGCTTTTATTTTGTTAACTGACAACTCCCCGGTGAAACAGCGTTTAGATAGGCACTATCAAGGGCAGATCTACGGGGGGTGGGGGTCAGGGCCCCCCACCCCATTAGACCTGTAAAAAAAAATGAGAGAGAGATCAGCGAACCCTGGAATTTCACGTAGAAATAATATCTTGAAATTATATGTGAAATAAACGAATGTGGATTATGTAATCAGAGTATCTATTGATATATTAAACAGACATCTATTTATGTGGTTTGTGAGCGTACTATATTTCGATGTTGAATATGAAAACATTATGTTTACGAGCGCTCCACGTGTGAAGTGTTAGTCCTGATTTGTATGTGTTTCACCAGAATGTCAAATGGGGGCATAAGGTCTGATACTTTTCAATATCGATGCGTGCTTATGCGAAACAAAAGTGAAAGTTAATCTACATACATTATGTTCGATTTATTTTGTTTTGGTGCATTTTGACGGTATATTTTCTGTTTGTTTTGAATGAACATTAAACCGTTGCTCGATCTGGAGCTCAGTTCCCACTCTCATGTTTTTGATTGCATGGGTCTCTCCATTTTTCATAACTGGATGTAAAACTCCATAAGTTCAGTCTTGTTCAATCTATGAACGGCTCTCCCAGAAAGTGTCGAATTTACGCATGCAAACGCTGTGTTGTGGTGCATTATGATAGTAGGATTACGGCATTTGTATCACATGTGTTATTCTCTGCGAAAATTATCAAAACTATAATCCAGTGTTTAGCCTCTCAACCCATCCCACCCCTCTCCCCCGGCTCCGCCGTGCCTGAATAGGTGTTAGTAAAATCCGTCTGCATTTCACATTTTTTCGCTTGGCTGTTTAGGAGTGGACTACAGCTATACCTATACAATTATCAGCATGTCTGACCCATTTTTAATTCTTTGAAGTGAGCCGCCATACCGCTCGAGCCAACGCTACAAGCTCCTCAATTATCTGTAATGGTTGGTGGCGAGCAAAACAATTTTGGCGATATTATTGGACCAACACAGAGAATCCATGTGAATTGGCAGGTTTGGGCATAGCGTCATAGGGTTGCCTTTTAGTCGGCAGACGCCGTCAACTTTTCCCACCTCTATAGCCTACATATCTCTCCAATTTATCCAAAGTTTATTACTTCAATGGCATTATCAGACTTCATACTGCATATCTAAACGCTGTTTCACCGGGGAGTTGTCAGTTAACAAAATAAAAGCTGCAGAAGTAAGACGGAATTTCATTGGTCAATTAAGTCGTTATAACGACATAATAAAAAAAAAAAAAAAAAAAAAATAGCCCCTATTTTTTTATTTTTTTTTTTTTATTAAGTCGTTATAACGACTTAATAAGAAGAAAAAAAAAATTTCAGCCCCCATTTTTTTTTTTTTTTTTTATTAAGTCGTTATAACGACTTAATAAGAAGAAGAAAAAAATTTCAGCCCCCATTTTTTTTTTTTTTTTTTTTAAGTCGTTATAACGACTTAATAAGAAGAACAAAAAATTTCAGGGGTTGAAAAAAATAATTTCCATGTCCCTTTTACGGCTCCGTAATATCCATACCTCCGCACTGAAGAACTTTTGGCACCGAACTGAACGACGCAAAGCAGCACAGCCCAAAAGACAAACACCCCAGAAACAGACCACCCCATTTTGGTTGGACGACGCTCCTAGCTGTGATTTTCCGAAAAGCCCACCATCATAATTAGAAAAGAAACCGTTGTCAAAATATGGGCATTTTTTCTACATTTTGTAATTCACAACTTGTGTGTGGTGAATGCGCAGGGAATCAAAGCTATATGATCGCAGCGCAAACTGTAAAGGAGAGCGGGATTTAACGGTTGTCCGGCGTACAAAACCACGCGAACAGATGCATTTATGAAGGCAAACAAAGGAATTACATAGGCCTACTCAGAGGTAGTAAAAGAAATCAGACTGAACCAACAACATTGTGAAACAATAGCAAAACTACCCCTGATCAGCCAATAGAAATAGAAGACGATGGGATTGAAAATGAAGGAATATCAATGATCCAATTGACCTCCTGGGCCTCATTAACATAGTAATTAAATCCGTCAACGACCCTCCACCCTAACCCTATTAAGACCCAAAAGGGCTAAATTATAACTTAAATCGGGAGTAATTTATTTAACTGGAATTTTAACTGCAAAGAAATTGTGAATTGGGGACTGAATCCTAAATATAAAAGAGACTTCCACACCAGCGAGAAGTCACCATGCTCATATCTCAATATAGCTGAATGCACTACACTATAACTAGAAATATCATAATATTAAATTTCAACATAAACCATTTATTAATACTACAGCTGGAATGTCAATGACACGGAAAACACAGGGACAAACCTAAAAATCTTAGCAAGTGAAATAAGCCCTGTCATCATATGTATACAGGAATCCTTCCTTTAGATAGGCAAAAAAAAGTGTAAGGATTTTAGCCGAAAAGATGAGACTGATTAACAGGCCCTGTAGCAACCACTTGTGTCATTAGCAGTTGTCAATAGCAGGTGACTGTCAAATAATGGTAGCGAGCATGATGACGCTCATTGTCACAACTGGGAACCAGTAACTATTTGAGGCAAAAATTTATCTCACATGATGTTCGACTAAAATCTCTGACATGTTTGCAATAGCAACCACTAATGACACAGTTGTCGTAATTGCTAATGTTGTCCGCAATTTCGTCAATAGAGGTTGACTGCATGCAGAGTCGCCTGCTAATGACGCAATAACGACATTAGCTGGCGACATGACAACTGCTAATTACAACACATATAAGGGAAGTGAGAAGAGGTGCCGACATACTGACTGCGTCACATGACTTCACAGAATAGCCTTCTGGTTAACCTATTCTAAAGCACATACCAAGAATCTAACGATTCGTGATATGTGTTGTATCTCAGGTACGCTTTTATTGTACCTGTCCATGTGGCAAATTGGATGATATGACCACACGGCCCTTAGCACCGGCATAAGCGGTATTAGATACAAATCTAGAGAGCTATGATGGAAATGCTCTGACAACTCGTATACTGGTAATTGGTGAGCTGTTTCGCTGTGACAACTCGTACATTGAAGATTGATGAGCTGTATCGTCATCAGATGTATATGACGGCACTTAACACAAAAGACTAGTCTGTAAGGCCCGATGTCGACCCAGCATCAACTTCCCACAAATGTCAACATATATCAAGGACCAAAAGGTCTGTACAGGGGGCGGGCCTCGGGGGCGAAACGTCCACCAGCAGAATCTCGCCATATACAGGAAAAAATTACAACACATATAAGGGAAGTGGGAAGAGGTGCCGACATACTGACTGCGTCACATGACTTCACAGAATAGTCTTCTGGTTAACCTATTCTAAAGCACATACCAAGAATCTAACGATTCGTGATATGTGTTGTATCTCAGGTACGCTTTTATTGTACCTGTTCATGTGGCAACTTGGATGATATGACCACACGGCCCCTAGCACCGGCATAAGCGGTATTAGATACAAATCTAGAGAGCTTTGATAAAAATGCTCTGACAACTCGTATACTGGTAATATTATTGGTGAGCTGTTTCGCTGTGACAACTCGTACATTGGAGATTGGTGAGCTGTATCGTCATCAGATGTAAATGACGGCATTTAACAATTCTGAAAATTATACCCACCGTCCTATTGAATGGTCCGGAATTACCCCTAAAATTTTGTATTTTAAAATCAAAATACATATAGAAACTTTATATTTCCATCAACACCTTTTCACATGATAATGTACCGAACATGAACAGAAGAGAATATCAACTAAACTGTTTGTGGGGAACTAAACTCGTCCTGAGGCGAGGGGGGGTGGAAATAATTTTTGAAAAAGCCCTTGTACCAAAATGGTGGAGATGTTCACATTTCATGAATGGGATTTTCTCGGCTGTATTTGGAATGCAAATAAGTGTTTCTGGCTGCTATTTTTCGTGTATCACGAACCCGGATGCACCATACATTATGACAGTGGGACAAAGGGATGTGTGGATGTGAATTTCTGGTCTGCTTTCTGACCGTGACGTTTGATTTTCGCCTTGGATCGTACGGCATGACTATGATAATAAAATCAGAGTCATGTTACTTGACTATCACTCACCCAGCTAATAAACAAAACGTTTTTTGTCCATAATAATATTTTTGGTTAATAGTTTTCAAATTTCGTGGACAAATGAAGTAAACACGCTAAAAATTGTTAAAAAGACCAGTGGACAATGCACAGAAGCCGAGTAAGACAACCGGATAAAATAATTAGTGATCATAGCAGAGTGAAACACATCTGCTTTGTTCAAAATATCTCAAAGTTTGAAAATGCAAATGGCGGCCAAAACATCTGCTTTGTTCAAAATATCTCAAAGTTTGAAAATGCAAATGGCGACCAAAACATCTGCTTTGTTCAAAATATCTCAAAGTTTGAAAATGCAAATGGCGGCCAAAACATCTGCTTTGTTCAAAATATCTCAAAGTTTGAAAATGCAAATTGCGGCCAAAACATCTGCTTTGTTCAAAATATCTCAAAGTTTGAAAATGCAAATGGCGGCCAAATCAAATTAAAGGGTACAAGACCCGTATGACGGGAAGTACAGCGCCATCTAAACAAACAATACAGTGACTGTTCATGGTTTGTACATGGCTCATTATTGAAGTCTCGCGCGAACCAATAGGTCTTTCAGATTGGGCGAAAGTCTGTAACAGCTTGAACTGGTGGAAGAGACCCAGACAGCTTAGAATTGAGAACTTCGTGTTTTCTTTTTGTTGATAAATAAAGCAATCTGGCCTGCATTCGGAGAGTACTTTATAATCAATTGTAGAAATTCCGTACTCTCTTCTCTAAGAGTAGAGGATGATGTTTGAGTAGCAAACTCTTTGTTAATCTCTGTTTTAACCTATCTCAGTTTTCGAGCTGAATATCCTCGTTGTTTGACGAGTGCTCGAGTAAGGATATGGCATGCCGTTTCATAGTCACTGTCATTATTGCAAATTCGACGAAATCTCAGAAATTGAGATTTGACTATGCCAGAAAAAGTGTGATGTAGATGGAACGAAGTATGATACAGAAGCTGGTGGCTATCAGTTGGCTTGAAGTAAGCTTTACTACCAAAGTACCCTGTGGACGCAAACTGACTGCCTTTGGAACGGTGCCGAGTGGCCCTGGACATTGTATTGAAGTTTATTATTGGGTTTATGCGAATTGAGTATATGTGCGAATTCTTTGAATTCCTCTATGGTGCCCTGCCAGATACTAAACATATCATCAATATAGCGGGTCCAAAGCAAGAGTATAATCGGGCAATTAAGGAGAACTTTTTCGTCCCAATCAGCCATGTGAATGTTAGCATAAGCTGGTGCAAAGCGTTTGCCCATAGCTGTGCCCGTTATTTGTAAATATTGCTGAGGACCGAAACTGAAATCGTTTCTGTTGAGAGATATATCCAGCAGCTTTAAAATATGATCGTCGTTCCCTGTTGACGAAGGATGCTTAAAAAGGGCTTCCGAGATAATTTTTAAACCCTCATCGATGTTTGAGTAAACGGACTCAACGTCCATCGTGAAGAGCAAAACGTTGTCATCATAGTAATTGTCATAGCAAGAAGTCCGGAGTGTCACGTACGTAACTTGCATGCGTTTGAGAGATTGGATTGAGCTCAGAGTCAATATAATTCGCAACTCTGGCAGTTTCACTGCCACTGTCGGAGAAAATGTACTCCTGAAAGCGCCTCTCAAAGAGAATACAATTTGTGTCTTGCAAGCATATAGATTCTCAAGGCTATTGCTAAAATGATCACCTTATGTGTACGGTACATGGTTCTCTATTCTATTTCTATGCACATAAGTTTATTCTCTTCACGAAATGCCCTTCCCCACACAAAACAAACCCTGAGAGACACCATGGTGCAAGATTTTCTTGCAGCTCTTCAAAATTAAATATGTTATTGTTCCAGCAGACAAGGTCTCAAATATTATAATATTTATAGCTAAATATTACAATTACAAGGATCTGGTTAAGGGGTTGCTTGTAACTATTCCACCGGCTTCTTTTGTACCATGTCTTTTGCCACGAAGGGAAGATTACTGTCCTCTACATGATGACTGTACATGGATAGTCACAAAGGTTCAGCTAATCATATCGTAGTTAGTTATATCGTCGCTATATGGCTGAAATAGCGCTGAACGCGAAGTTAAACCGTAACTCATTCACTCACTCACCCTGTTTCGACTTACTGCTCCACTGGAATTACTTTGGAATATTCACACAACAAACTATAAAAAAAAGAGGAACTCAATTCCGTTTCACATTCGGCCATAAACCATAGGCCTGAGTATAACTATGTATTAAAATTTGATATTGAGATGTAGAGCATGTTTCGGTGACTATACTGTCACTTAGAGTTTGTACAGTTAACAACAAACATAATCTTTGACCACTCGATTAAAACGTGCAATCTCTATAGGGGGGCGTATCTCAAAAGTTTTTGATAGTTGTCTGAATCAGTTCATTGTGAACTTATTTATATATCGACTACTTAAAGATAATAGTAAAATAAAACTTAGTGAAAAAAATACGCTCATATATGTGCGCAGTATTATTTCACAACATATGACGCGATTTCATAACTATAGGATAATATATTGTCTACCCTGGCTCATATATATAGCACTTATACATAGTCCGTCTATGAACTTATGTGATGATACGGATTTATGCTGAACAAGAGAAGATTATGGGAGAGAGCGTCTATAAAACTAAAAGTTAGGCAGAAATTAGGGAGAAGATTCTAGAAATATACATGTAATCAGAATTCCATAAAATCGATTATGGACTTCTGATGTAATGTATGTAAGCGAAATAATACTCAGTTGACTACTCTGATCTTTGTTTGTTTACGTACATGGAGATGCAACAATATTACAATATTATGGCTTGTGATTTATTGTGTAAACTTTAAATTTGCACATTGCGCGGACTCGTGCCTGTTCAAGGTCGACATGGTGACTGGCTATCTAGTGCAGATCGAGTAAGAAGCATGTATAACACTGGATAAATCGACTTAAAAAAAACATCACGTATAATCCACGTGCCCGAGGCAGAATTCTGTCGACTGTATTGTCCACTTCTGTAATATTGTTAGAGGTAAGTAATCGTCTCGTAAGTAAAACCTGAATTTATCCTGGGCAGCGTAGTTGGAATCTATTTTAGGCCACATACTATTCAGTTCATGTCTTCATTTAGAATTCGTGTTGTCAATCAAATCGACGGGTGTTCGTCTTCCGATGTAAACGATACGTATTCCTCACAGATACGTGCGTATGTTCATAACGAATGAAGACCATCGTTTGAAATTGTAAATCTATAGTTAGCCCATGCTCAGTTTCAAATTGTGACTAAAAGTCCATCGTCTAGAGTTGGCCGTAGTGGACAAAAATCTCTATTATATATGCGTATATATTCGAATATATATGGTTATTAATTCCAATATATGTTCATAGATATTCACAACCGTTCAAAGAGCTGTTTTATATAGATGAAATCATTTCGTATCCAGATTAATTCAGATTTCGATTCTATCTCCATATTAATTAATTCACATTTGTGTCGTACATCAGTAATCAATTATATCGGATATAAATCAACCAATAGAATCGCAGAAATTATACGCCACATAAATAGCATTTCTTCCCGCCAGAACTTCATTTCCGTTTTCAAAAAAATACATTGTGTGACTTGTTTACAACTTGCTGACGGGTATAATATACATCGTGCCATTGATGTGTCCGTTTCTTGGATGTGTCACCGTGCTGAGATTTATGAAACAGAGTTCGAGAGTGTTATTACTTGAATGGTTTTATTTATTCATTG
Source organism: Hanleya hanleyi (assembly GCA_036873755.1). Taxonomy (NCBI): domain Eukaryota; kingdom Metazoa; phylum Mollusca; class Polyplacophora; order Lepidopleurida; family Hanleyidae; genus Hanleya; species Hanleya hanleyi. The sequence continues at coordinate 55,926 of JAVTVY010031826.1, forward strand.
ATAACCAACGGGCCGAAATGCAATTACAGGTTATCAAAAAGCTATACACGGTTAGTGAGTTGAGCGTTTAAGAACAAAATATATATAATATTCGTATTGTGTTAAGCTTAACCAGTGAAAGCGTATAAGTTAGGAACATTTTCCATATCGTAAACAGACATCATATATATATAATCGGAAAACTGTTAATGAGGGCGCAAACGAATGTATAAGTACTCGAGTTACAGGGTATACCATTAGTTGTTTGTATTCTGAATGTAATTGCTGATACATCGTATAAAACGTATATAAGTTGGGTAAAGACATGGTTATATTCGCTGAATGAGTATATTTTCTATTGATTGTACAATATGGTATGTGAAATGACTATGGCTTACGAAGTTTCGTTTGAGAAGCATAAAAAATACGACTTAGAAGATAAGCACAGTTAAAACGTGCATTGACAAAGCGATGTAAAAGTGATGGCTAAAAGAGTCTGGATATTAAAATCTTTACAAATATATGGTAAATAATCGTGACTTTTTCCAGCTATTGAAACGGCAAACGGATATCAAGCTATCGGACATGTCAACATTAAAACACATATAAAGGAAGCAACTTGCGGGAAGGGAAGTTATTTATGTGGACTGCGATTCTATTGGTTGCTTTATACTTGATATAAATGATTACTGTCCCACATAAATGTGAATTTATGTGGAGTATGCATAAATAAAACTGCTCTATGATTGGTTCTGAATATATACGGACATATATTGGAATTAATATCCAAATATATACGCATAAATAATATATGTTTTTGTCCACCACGGCCAGCCATAAACATCATCCGAACGCATGGCACGATCATACGTAGAAACTTCTGCTCGTAGTGTAGTGAAACGTGAAATGCCCTTAGAAAGCTAAGATGGCCATAAACGTCCATTGTACACCCGCATAGTATTGTATACTACAGTATCTATAGGAATTAAAACTAAAGATACTGGTCACGCAATGGACTATATTCATTTATCAACTCGGTCTGTGGGTAAGAAACCACTAATTGATATTGTTGGATCTGCTTTTATCAGGACTTGACTTCCGGTGAAGTTTGTTTGGTCATTATATCTGACTGCGTGAGAATGGGTTTGTAATATATATTCTAATAGGGAAATCCTCTGGGTCAGTTGATTGCTTGCCTCCCATATTCGCTGTTAGTACATGTATGCCGGGCGAAATGACCGAATATCTCCCAACCGTATCTCGAAAAATGGTGGCGAATGCAGGCTGAATTCTTTATAAGTTTGAGTGGAGATGCCAGACTAACTGACGTGGTTTGTCATTTGTAGCGGCGAATATTAAGGAATATAGTTCTCAAGATGTGTGTAGCCGATTTACTACAAATTAAGTAAGGCTGTTTTTAGTGGAGTAGCGTTAATGCTGACAAAGCTAGGCCGTGTTCCAGATGAACACGAAATGAGGTCAAATCCAGGTAGATATATTAACACGCAGTCGAACTACTCATGGGTCATGATCGTTTTGACATACTGAATGTAAAATAAATTCCACTTCTCTGTCCCATTTACAACTAGCAACACACAAAAATGCGCATGCCAAGTTTCAACTGTCCAAACTTTTCACGTTTGTGACCTGTAAACATAGATACAAGCAGCAACGGTGATCAGTTCTTAAAATTTCGCGTCATCCGGAAGTTAAACCATACACATGTTAATTTGATAACGGATGTTCGTAGGGATATGATGAAGTACAGTACATAGGAGGTAAGGGTCTACACAAGCGTCACAACGTTAAGTAGCCTGCCGCCGACCATGAAGAATAACAGGAAAAGGTTGGTTGTAGATTATGTTTTGGCGATTTATAACTCTATATATCGAAGATATTTATCGGGGTCAGTTTTGGGTTCTTTCTTTGAAATTCATTGACGGCACAGCAACATACATCTTGATTTATCAAGCCAATTTTTAGTACGTTCCTACTTCGAACTTCCCTTGATATATCTGGCCCCCTTCAATGTTCACAGAACATATAAATAAACACGAGACGTCACTGACTTTGAAACCATCTGAATTTCGAAATGTGTCATAGCAGAGCGTTGTTGACTGACCTATATATTGCGCATTAAGGGGTGTGCCTGAAGTGGTTTCGTAACGAGATAGCTGAGTCCTATATTTGAGTGAACAACATAATTCATGTAAACAAGCTTTGCTTGCCCCTCACTTTGTTCTAGAGGCACACCTCATAAGGCTTAGGTCTTTTGTTCCATCTGAGTACCAGTTGATCTTCCAGGTTAGCTTGCGGTCAAAATACGATCCCGAGTGCATCCTTCATAATGATTAAATTCGCAAGGAAAGGTCATCATATTTTAAATTTAGGCATTCGTCTTTGAGCGTGGACCACGTCCGGCTTTGCGTAGTTGTGTATACGTGGCAAATTTTGATTTTCTTCGTCTGGGACTATGCCTATCCCTGTGTATACTGCGAAATGGTCAATTCAAGGTAATGCAATCTCAGTGATTAAAAATCAGACTTAATAAACCGCTCCTCTATCGGACATGTCGACATGTCCGATAGAGGAGCGGTTTATTAAGTCTGAGTTTTAATCAGATTGAAGGTAATGTTACCTCATTCCATTCCGATTTCAATGCAATTGCTGAAGAAGCAACCTTGAGATCTATAGCTGAGAGTTTTCCTGTCCTGAATTATATTCTCGTACCCTCGCCTGTGTTAGAAAATACAAGGTTTCCTAGTCGGCTTTGCTTTGCGCTCGTTTCGTGATGAAAAAAAAAAAAAACAAAAAAAAAATAATCAAGCAGCCAGAGGACCCGCCGAGTTGGATGCGGAAGAGTCTTTTTGCTTCCTCAAGTATTAAGATCAACTCAGAACGGCTGACTGAATGTTGATTGCTGCTGTAATATACTTTCCATGCAGTGAAACATGAGAATTATGTAACCGAGATGCAACCCCAAGCGACATCTCAAGGAATATTATCTGCAAACCAAATTTGACGAGAATCAGAAGGCGTTCTCAACCTATTGCCCGGAAATCAAATTTTAAATGTGTCACCAGGTGTCGCCACCTGCCGGTGCAAATGGGAGAAACGCAATCCCAAGCACCATCTCATGGCATGGCATCATCATACGAACTTTGGGAAGAATCTGAAGTGGGGTCTTCAAGTTATTGCCCGGAAACCAAATTTAGATTTTGCCATCAGGTGTCGCCACCTGTAGGCACAAGTGTGCGAAACACATCCCAAGCGACATCGTATGGCATATGAATACCAAATTTCAGAAGAATCCGATGAGCAGTTGTCCAATTATTGTCTTGAAACAAATTTCGGATTTTTACACTAGGTGTCGCCACCTGTAGGCAGAAGCAGGTGAAATACAATCCCAAGAGACATCTCATGACATGGTATCTGCATACCAAATTGGAGAAGAATCCGATGAGCGAAATCAAATTTAGATTCTGACACGAGGTGGCGCCACCTGTAGGCGCAAGTGGGCGGAACGCAATCCCAAGCGACATCTTATGTCATGGTATATTCATACCAAATTTAAGGAGAATACCGGAAACAAATTTGGTATTTCGCCACCAGGTGGCGCCACCTGTAAGTACAAGTGAGCGAAAGGCAATCAAACGCAACATCTACTGGCATGGTACATTCATGCTAAATTTGAGGAGATTCCGATGAGCAGATCTCAAGTTAATTGCCGAAAACAAATTTTAACACCAGGTGGCGCCACCTGTAGGCGCAAGTGGGCGAAACGCAATCTCAAGCGACATCTTATGTCATGGTATTACTCGGAAACAGATTTGGGATTTTGCCACCAGGTGGCGCTACCTGTAAGTGCAAGTAAGTGAAAGGCAATCCCATGCAACATCTCCTGGCATGGTACATGCATGCTAAATTTGAGAAGAATCCGATGAGCATGCAGTTCTCCAGTTACTGGCCGAAAACAAATTTCAGATTTTTTCCACCAGGTGGCGTCACCTGGAAGCAGAAGTGGATGAAATGCAATCCCAAGCAACATCTCATGGCAAGGTTCAATGTATGCATGCCTAATTTGGGAAGAATTCGATGAGTAGTTAGTGCCCGGAAACCAAATTTAGAAGTTGCCACCAGGTGGTGCCACCTGTATGCGCAAGTGGGCGAAATTTATTCCCAAGCAAAATTTCAAAGCGTTTCAAAGTTATGGCTTGTAGCACAAAATAACGGAAAGAACCCTAGTGGCGCCACCTACAGGCAGATCTTTCTGAAACGCAATACCAATCAACATCTTGTCACAAGGAATCTATATGCGAAATATCGAAGAAATTCGACAAAGCATTTGGAAGTTATCGCTTGGGAAAAACTTCAATGGACAACCACGGACATCCACGGACAGGCACAGAGGATTGGAACAAGACCCAGTTGTGCCAACTTCAGGTGGATCTTGCTGAAACGCAATACCAACCCACGTCTTGTCACAAGGAATGTATATGCCAAATTTCAGAGTAATCCGATGAGCATTTAGAAGTTATCCTGACATCCATGAACTGGAACGGACACGAAGAAGCAAGACCCATTTTGACCCAGTGGCGCCACCTTCAGACAGATGTTGCTTAAATGCAACACCAACTCGCGTCTTGTCGCAAGGAATGCGTATGCCGAATTTCGAAAGAATCCAACAAAGCGTTTGGAAGTTTTCGCTTGCGGAAAATTCAAACAGACATCCACGGACATACACGGGAGGGAGGGAATTTGGCTTAATGTCACACTCAAGTTTGTTTCACTCATATGGTGACAGTCAGTTTGGTTGGTGGAGGAAGCCGGAGTACCCGGAGAGAACCACCGCCCTTCGGCAAGTAACTGACAAACTTTCACACATGGACCAGCTGGGCTCGGACCCGTGCCGGTTCAGCGGTGTGAGGCTAGCGGCGGACATACACGGACATACACGGACACAAAGAAGCAAGAACCATTTTAAAGTCCCCGAGGGACAAAAACAAATCATCACATGGATAAGTTTTGGTTCTTGTGGATGTGTGGATGGATTTATTTGGGCACTCCATCGTGATACGATGGGCGTTGGTCATGCAAAACATGCTAGGCAACCCGTTCCCCCACACCTCCCTACACATGGCCCCTTGTACCAGTGCCACATAAACACTGCATGGTATCCTCTCCCATATATTGCCCTTGACTAACCTTGTGATGTTCCTAGAAATATGCAGACAGTATGTTTGTCTGTGGGGTCATGTGACTTCTTGTCAGTACTCCGGCATCTTTTTTCACCACCCTTTTAATGCTGCGTTCGAACAACGGTGCTTCACGGGATATCATCCAGGTTTAAAACATTTGATTGGTCAGTTCAAATTTTCAAATGTAAATTCGGCATATTCATTGGCTTTCGGAGAAAATTAGAACAAATCCAGCCAATCAAGTGTCATCAAAATAGTACTATTAGGATGATATCCAGGCACAGCGTCCTGAGATATTGTCCAGTGAATACCTACAATTCTAGGATTATGTCCGAATAATTCCAAGGACGTATATTGTCAGATGTATACATTAACATTCTATTCACAGGAGATTGAATCTAATAGTATGAACTGATGAGAATAGACATTGATGAAGATTAATATGAGAATGAATGAATGAAAGAGGGACAGTTACTTTCCTTTATAATATTCCAGGTAGACTCACGTCTTATATTTATCTGCAGCTAACCAGATCGTCGATGTCATTCGACAAGGTTTATTGTTTTAGTGGGGAATTTAAGCCATACTACGTCTGGCATGACAGGTTAGGTTTTTGGGGGTATTCTTGCATTTACCAGGTTTACCCCATGTTGGGACGTCTACTCCATCATGCGTCCTCGACTCTTAACTATTAACATCAGACCAGTTATTTGTTTGAGCTGATTTGTCATCACAGCTCCCGAGCTAGCGTATCTAATTCTGCTTCAGCCGGTGCTAGGGGCCGTGTGGATACTTCATAGTCTCCGCATGAACATCTGCAATAAAAGCGTGGCTGAGATATTAAGGCTACGTCCGAGAATCCCCCGTATTCTCGGGTCTAAATGTGAGATGCCGAGGGAAGCTTTCCTGTGGCGTCATATGGTTTCTTTTTAGTCGCCAGACGTCGTGAATTTTCCCAACTCTTGCATATAGCTCCAATTTTTCTGGAATATTATATAGGAAAGTAACATTTACTCTTCCGTCAGTTCAAACATTCCGGTTCAAGCTATAGTGATTCTATTGGAATAGTTTCTATCTTTAGGATGCAAACCCCGGACCAGATGGAACTGCTGAATACTAACTCCCCCACCGACGGTAGGAGAAATAGTGGTATATCTATAAGTAGTCGAAATATACCCACGGATACCACCAATGAGGGAATATCCAAATTTGCCGCACAGAGAGCAGCCATTGATTTTGTGAGTATTCCCTTAACCGTATCTTGCCTGGGCTTTTTGGAACCTGTCCAGGCCTGGGGAGAGGCCATTTGCCCCCTCCCCCCCCCCTATTTATTTTTCTTATCGCTTGAGCTAGGGAGCTGATACTTACCACGCTATACCCTTGGGACAAGCTCTACCAGAAAATGTAAAAAAATCCAAGATGGCCGCTTAGATGACGTCACAATGACGTCATTTTTAAAAACAGCATTTTTTGATCGATTTTCCGGTCAGAGTTTTCGAATTTTTTATTTATGGAATTTCTCCACAAAAACTGCTCGATAAATTAGTAAATATTAATGTGGTGTGAAATAAAATAGTTTTCACCTTCTTCTGCTTGATCCATCGCTATCCCGAAGATTGTCAATCTATCGATTACGTTTTGAGATTTATATTTTATCTTTCAAAGCTACACATTGTTAATTCGCTATTCTGCGCTCTATCACGAAATGTCCACAACATGTATGTGCAACAATTCTTATACTGTATAATGAGAATTTAAAAAAATCAGTCAGTACATGTTTTCTCGGTTGATAGAACAAGGAAGCCCAATGGATAAAGAGACGAAAAATCCACGGTAGAACATGTACCCGATTCGTGCCAACAAAAGCACTGGAAGGAGGGTAGGTTGATACAATTCATTCAATCCATTATATTAAAGTATTCCATTATGTACCTTATTCTGCTGGTCAGCTAAATTTGACCTAATAAATTACAACTATTGCAAAATCAGTATAAAATATTCGTTGTAAATTGTTTTCGTTCTCTCTTATTCTCATAATTATGTTCTCGTGTTTAAATGTGTCTGCTTGAAATGCAAAGATAGTAAAGATAATGTGTTCTTTGGTTTTGCCTACTGTCATCATCCCGTGATGTTGGTCGCGTTTTTTTAACCCTCAGGCAAATTTTAGTATTTGCTATATTTCGAAGGATTAAAGCTAAGGTCTTCAAATTCATATTACATATGCAACTGGTGATTGCTGACCGTGGCCTATTTTTTCAAGGTCATGTACGGTTTATTATGATATAACAAAAGTAAATATAGCTAGGCTTTCCAAATTAATACTACCTGGCAATGGTCCAGAGGTGTGCCCACGAAGACTGACCTTGACCTATTTTATCCAGGCCAGATTCTACTTTGTACAATACTTCATGAAGGATTATATCTACATTGTCCAAATTTATACAACATATGCCTGGACCTGAAGTCTATTGAATATCACTGAACTTGAGCTCTTTTATAAAGGTCAAATTATATATGTTAAGTATAAGATCTCCGAATTCATGTTCCATAGGCAATTAAGTTAGAATTGACCAGAAAATTGTTAAAGATGACTGCATTGTCCTTGATCTATATTTCCAAGATCAAATTACATTTGACAATGAGCTATAAAGAAGAGCATATTTCGAGCTAAGAACTTGGTCATGCTCTACCAGAACCTCAGTGCAAAATTTTCCTTGGCAAAAGCTGACATGGCTTAAATTTCTGACTTTCTAAAATGCATATTATGCAATCCATGATAACTGAGTGTACACAATAACTGATAGCCGAGGGGTACTGGAGCCCATTGGGCTATTTTCTGTTTCTCTGTTCATTTACGTTTTCCCTTCGAATATCTATGTATTTGGAGGTGCGATAAACCAGGCAATCGTCACCTCGATGATGGTTGCTAACAAATATCAGAAAAATGAACATGTATACACTAAAGATTAACATTTCCGATGCCGAGTATAATTAAAAATAGGAAGTGAACTGACATAAAAAATAACATGATAATATCTTGCTGTCAGCACCGAAAACTGTTGATCGCTTTTCTCTTGCAGGAAACCATCTTGTTACTTTTTTGTTGCTTTTTTCCTACGAAGTAGGCTCTCATTTGAAAAGTGTCCGGTAGTCGGTGAGTCCGTCCATCCGAATCCTTTCGTCGGCAAAATAAGTAAAACCGTTGACATTAGAACCTTGGTTTTTAGCATGAACGTGCATTAGGGGACTGTTACCAGCAAGTTCTGAGCTGACCTAATTTTGATGAAAATTTGACCTACTTAAGTGACCTATAACATTACGCTTCAACCCCCAAGTCATCTAGGTGACCTATAACATTACGCTTGGACCCCCAAGTCATCTTCCTCACCCTACTTCGTAGGTCCTGTGACGTTAGTCACACTACTCATGTTTTAAATATTCATGCATATTTGCATTTGATATGTGCGATAAAGGTCTTTCGATTATTGATGCGGAAGTTCAAATTTGTGGACGACGGCTGAATATTGAATGTCGGATCTCACGCCTATATATATACTTCATTCAGGACCGAAAAAGTTATCTGTGGATGTGGTTACCATAGAGATCTCCATGACAACAGTTCCATCCCCACAGTTGACCCCCCTTCGTCGTTCGCTGAATGGAACCAGAAGAGTGACACAAGACCAGTACCTACAGACGCCTTCGGTCAAATGGAGTTTAATGGATTTGGACAACGGTTTGCAAAGGTATGGCTATCCAAATTATAGATAATAGGAGCAATGGTTCATCAACAACAATTTTATGAACTTTCTGACTTACATTTTTCATTAGAATCTTTCTGTATATACGGCAGTGTGACTAACGTCACAGGGCCTACGAAGTAGGGTTTGATATGATATAAGTGTGTACTCGAGAGATGACTTGGGTGCCATATGTGCTACCGTGAGAGAATTTATAGCAGTCTCTAATTGACAGTGGGTACTATTAACTTTCCTTTCCTATTAGCGTAGCAATTATTATCGCCCTCAGTTTCTATTGCCCTGGACACTTATCAGCCCAGCAGTACAGCCTGAGGTCACCCATCCAAGTGTTGATCGGGCTCAAAGTTGCTCAACTTCAGTGATTTTACGAGAACCGGTGTGTTCAACGTGATATGCCGTATCAGGGAACGTTCGAAAGTCACAGTGAAACATACAGCCAAGGGTTCCCGATGGGCATGACAGCGCACTCGCTGAGCCATCAATAAATAATAAAAAATAATTATAAATCCAATTTTCATCAGAATTCGGTCAGCTCAGAACTTGCTGGTAACAATGCCCTAATGCACGTTCATGCCAAAAATCAAGGTTCTAATATCAACGGTTCTCCTTATTTTGCCGACGAAAGGATTCGGATGGACTGACTGACTCACTCATTACCGGACAACTTGCAAATGGTAGCCTACTTCGTAGGAACATATACATGTAGTCTCTCTATTCAGTTTTCATACTGAAATTCTAGCTTTCGCTCTAACCCAAAACCCAAGACCACATCACATATCAGGAAGACATGTATTCGGTTTTCATAATTAAGTTCTAGTCTGCATTAATCGAATATCCACTATCATTCCGTGATAAATACGGTTATAACCAAAGATGATTTAGAAAGACCTACCACACTAACGCTGCGGGAATCGTAGTCAGGATTTTAATGCACACCTATAAAACATAGCAGTATGACTAACGTCACTGGACCTACGAAATAGGGTTTGAGATAATTTAAGTGTGTACTCGAGAGATGACTTGGGGGCCCTGTGTGCTACCATGAGAGAATTTATATAGCGTCTCTAAATGACAGTGGGAACTATTAACTTTTCCAGATGTCACTGCTGGTGAGTCATTAGCGTAGCAACTATTATCGCCCTCAGTTTCTATTACCCTGGAGAATGATCAGCCCAGCAGTACAGCACGAAGTGTTGGGGGGAGAGTCCGAGAGAGCGGGGAACCCCCCCCCCCCTTCTCGGCATTAGGCGATTTTTCTTAAATTAGCGTAGGGAATGATGCTCTGTCAGAGCAGTTGAGAAGTAAATGTTTGTAGTCCTAAATAAGACAGGAAACTGGATAAGAAACACAAATTTGAAGTGAGAAAGGTCAAGATCAGAGATTTGTTACAATGCAAGAATCAAATCAGGCATCACTAGAGAGCCATTCTCCATGGATATACTTATTTGGCATTCAACTTCAAGGTACCTCATCTGAAGAGAGTACATAATAATAATCAATGAACAATAAAGCACACACGAACAAAATAAACAACTGGTTATAGGTTACTGAATTTAAAACACAACGATGATTTTATTATCGATTTCTTCAGTAATAACATATAATAGGGTCATTGTTGTGTTTAAATTTAGTAATTTCTCTCATAAAATCCAGCCATTTTTTATTTCTTTTTGAGGTAGAACATTTTTTAACTAATGACTGAACTGAAGAAATGATGCAATGTTGTATAGGCTGGATATATAAAACGTGCAGTATAATATGCCTTCAATCTCAACGAAATTCCAAGACCAGCAAATGAGTGAAAACGGATACCATTGGAATGTGTGTGGTATCGGAATGTGTGTCAACATTACAATGTAAGTTAGGCTAAAAATAGATTACTCAGGAATCTCCAGTTTAATACTGGATTCAAGTGTAGGCCTACTGTTAAACTAGCCATATTATAGATATGTCATAGTACATGTAGATCTAATAGACTGATTACGACGTACGAGCGAGCGCACACATGCATGTGTGCTTTTAATATAGATATAATTAAAATATTTTTTGGAAGCTGACGTTTTAGAACAACAACACATGCCAAGAAATACTGCATTGAACAGGGTCCATTTAGCCTACCCTGTTTTAGCGCTCTAATCAGCACATGGCGGGGTCATATTTCTGCTGTCAAAATTATATTTCCCTCCAAAATCTTAACCCTTGAACCCAAGTCACACACTCTCTGATGCTTGTTTGTCCTAACTATCCGATTAGCACATTATGAACATGTCTTTGGTCATAGTGTACATATCATAACTTACAGCAATGTTTTCTGCTATATTATTTCAATGATGTGGTTTAACAATTTAAGTTATGGGAACAGCGCTGATTGTTTGAGGGTATATGCAGTAGGCCTATGCTCTCGGACAAGAATCATTTTCAGAGCTGTGGAGTTGTCCCAGAAGCACGTTAAGATTAACCTCAGTAATAGGGCCATGTGGCATAGTGGAATGTGGATCAATGACAGGGTATTTTTAACCGGACAGGACTCGGTTGTGGTAACTGATACTCATTAAATGCGATAAAACGCTGGGGCAAAACGGACCACAGTTTTCTTGGCATGAACGACCACCGAAAGCCAACAAAAGATTTACCTTCATTGGACCTCTGACGCTTCTGTGAGAAGAAGTTTTTCAAAGTTGCTTGGCGCTTCATGACATTGATTTATAAAATACATGTCAAGTGATATTCGTGGCTCGGTAAAACTTCGCGGCAGACGAAATAACAACCTCCATTCTCCGATCAAATGATTTGCTTCCTTCATGCATCGTGGCATATACAGCTCGCCTGACGCGAGATTCTGGGATTTCGGTAGCCTTCCGCAATACCACCGGCTAACAGCGACCAGCATGATCACGAGGGTTCCCGAATATTTCCAACAATTTACGGCAGGTGTTCGGGAAGCGTGGCGTGGACTATTAGGGAAAACATGGCGGAGCTACCTGGAAACGTATAATGCCGACATATTTTGGCAAGTACCATTAAAGTTACTGATATTTTCGAGAGCTGGGCGCATCATTTTTTTTTTGCTTTAGTGCTGGGCGGCCGAAGTTAGTCCCAGGCGCTTAAAAGTCACAGAGAAGAATACAGCCAAGGGTTCCTGATGGGCATGACAGTGCACTCGAGTCATCAATAAATAATAAAAAAATTATTATAAATCAAATTTTCATCAGAATTCGATCTAATGTCAACGGTTCTCCTTATTTTGCCGACGAAAGGATTCGTATGGACTGACTGACTCATTACCGGACAATTTGCGATCTGTAGCCTACTTCGTAGGAAAAACAACCATTACCACTTTTACAACAACAACAAAATGAATATTGTTTCACAGAGAACGTAGTTTTCATCAACTTTGTGTAACTTTGTCTAATTTTGTAGTATATTCGGGTGGACGTGGATACCGATATAACACTAATGTGGAAGTTTATGATGAGTGTCTGGAAACTGAAACCGCCCAATCTGGTGATATCTGTCACGGGAGGGGCCAAGAACTTCAACATGACCCCCAGGCTGAAAGAAGTCTTCAGGAAAGGGTTGATTAAGGCGGCCTTATGTACAGGTAGGAGGGGCATAACTGTGTTATCCGGCAACTGGTCGCATCCTGAAATCACATCATCACGTGGTCTATAAGATATATAGCAAGTGTCAGATCCGACATTCAATATTCAGCCCTCGTCCATAAATGAATATCCCAGTCAATAAACGATATTTGTCAGATACGTTAGAGGTGGGACAAGCTGACGACGTCTGCTGAATAAAAAGCAACCACATCTCTCCACAGGGCAGCATCCCTCGGCATCTCACATTCAGACTAGAATACGGACAATTCTAAGACGTAGACTTCGTATCTCAGCCGCGCTTTTATTGCAAATGTTTATGTGGGAACTATATATGAATTACATGCGTCTAGTCCGTCATGCATTCATAATTCAGCCGTCGTCCATTAAACTAACCACACGACCCCTAGTGCCTGCTTGAGCAACGGGAAACCTATTTAGTATGACAGTTAGCACCAGTTTCAAATGTGATGGAAACATTGTTAATAAATTGGAGCGATATGCGAGAGGTGAGAAAAATTGACGACGTCTGACGACTAAAAAGCAGCCATATGACTTCACAGGAAAGCTTCCCTCGACACCTCACATTCAGTGCCGAGAATACGGTGGATTCTCGAACGCAACCTTTGTATATCAGCCGCGCTTTTATTGCAGCTGTGTATGTGGACACTATGAAGTATCCACACGGCCCCTAGCACCGGCTTAATCGCGGAATTAGATACGCTACTGAGTTGGTTGATTCAAATTGCTGATCGCAATACAGTTATTCTGAGTATCTATTCCCTCTCAACAAAATGCCACTAGGGGGCTTTTCAGGAATGCATACAGCAGGAACATCATGTTTTTGCGTTCGGACAGCGCTTGGGGACTAGTATGCAAGGTAGAAACTTAATCCAGCTATACATGTTGAGGAAATTTCTTGATTTCATTATGTAAAAACTGAACTCATCGTTCAATGCCATTAGTCCATGGAACACTCGTGGAAGTCGATGGATCGTGTATTTGCGACACTGGATGTTCACACTATACATCTGAAGCGATTGTAAGCTACGTTTCTGAAAAGACTTGACTTCTTTGTGACAAAACTTGTGAGTAGCATACCTTGGCGTTTTACGTCAATAAGCGACGTTCGACGTGGGAACGCAGCATACCAAGGAATATCAACAGACAACATTGTAGTTGCAAGCATTGTTTAATTCGAAAATTTTACCATCGATAGTTTTTTTACTGGAAAATAATTCTCTTTATTTCGCATTGACGTTTCTAGGAATTTGCATAGATTAATGATAGTTCATATGAAATGGTACAATATTCGAACTCCAATACATCAGGTCGACCAAAGCTCAAGAAAACAGGTAATCCTTCGGAGATTCACGAACTATCGAAAGAAATACCCAAGAATCAGTTCGATTCGACAAAACTATACTGTGGTATTACAAATGCACCAACCTTAACCTTTGTGGCTGGGACGGTACTTCAAGATCCTCAGGGTCTTTATATGGATTAAAAAAAGATCAGCGATACGGGTTTGATATTTTTGGAACATCAGGATGTCTTTCCGGCATAATGGAATTACAAACGTCTGGTCCGTCATTCATAATTCAGTCGTCGTCCATTAGAGAATATTCGCGTCCATAAGAGAGAAGCGGTCAACAGTTTTCAAAGATGCCGGCAAGACATCATGATGTTCCAAAAATATTAAATCCGTATCGCTGATCAGTATTCTTAATCCATAAAATAATAAATAATAAAACTGTTGACTGCTTCTCTCTTGCAGCAAACTAGCCGCTGTTTATGATTGCTTTTTATTTCGATGCTAATGCTGTTATATGGATTAGGTTTTTGTATTATGGACGCGGGGATTCTTTAATGGACGACGGCTGAACTTTTGAATTCAGATGATCAGGGAATACATTCATTATCTTTCGGCAATTTTGTTTTGCTGTGTGCATGCTCATATTTTGAAGGTAGCCTACATTAATGTATCTTTGGACAAGAGCATGCAGTTGCAACCTTTGACAATCCGCTCTCTCTGCATTAATCATTGGGCAATGCTGTTTTGCCCCGGTGGCGTCGACAGGTGCACAGTGCGTGGGTCACCGCGTGAGCTTGGGGGTTCGTTCTCATGATCTTTCAACTATTGATAACTGGTGCAAATATGATAATATGGATCACATATTCCTACTATTCCAAGAAATGTCCAATAAGCTTTACATGTATGATAATTTTGGCAACTTCAGGTCAAAAATATACCAGTTATCATCAATTAAAAATATAGTCTGGGTTAAAGAGATAGGGAAACGCCCCGATTGACGAACCAGAGCCCAAGTGACCAGCCAAATATCGGTGCACCGCCCACTGCCATCGAGTCCAGACAGCATGGTCCTGGGATTAACTTGACCTGTAGTGCAAATGTCTCACTGATAATCGTTACTTGCAATGAGATGTGTAAGTGGTGTATATTAGTTTAATTTCTTTAATCGTTGATATTGCAGATGCATGGATAACGTCCAGTGGAACATATGCGGGAGTGATGAAGTACGTAGGTGAGGCGGTCAGAGATCTGGTGATGGGACAGGCATCGCAGTCAAAAGTTGTCGCCCTTGGAATTGCTCCTTGGGGCTGTGTGCAAAACAAAGAGGCTCTCAGAGATTCAACTGTGAGTATAGCTTTTTCGCCTTAAGCATTCTCTGTACCAACTATTTCGTACACAAACTTTCGTCAGCTATCTACAGAACAGTTACGTAGAAACTTCCAAAAGGAGAGGGTACGATAAGGTGGCATATTGGCCTATACGTGGTGCGGTTGAAATCGAAAAAAATAAAATTGTCCTAGAAATAATTGTTCTTTAATTTAACGGCAAGAGAAAATATATGTACACAATATGTGAAAGTTCTAGCTCGATTGCGTTCGATTTTCGATTTCAATCATGACATGAAATTGACAGCCGCAGCATGAAAAAGGGTCTAAATTGAGTCATTTAAACACATTAGACAGGAAGGACCCCTTGGACCAAAACGCCATTTAACCTGGCGATGTGTGGTGGCATTATATCCCTATTACTGGAAAATCGTTTTGATCCAAGGTGTCCTTCCTGTCTAAATATGCGTTTAACTGACTTTTCACGAAATAGCACATGCTGCGGATTTCAATTTCATGTCATAACTATAATCATACCGGTAACGCAATCGAGCTAGAATTTTCACATAATGTGTACAGATATTTTCTCTTTTCGTTACATTAAAAAAAAACACATATTTTTTAGGACATTTTATTTTTTCGATTTCAACCGCACCACGATAGGCCAAAATGCCGCCTTATCGTACCATCTCCTTTGTTGAAAACGCCCATTGAAAGGGTTTCATGAACCGGGTAACTATCCTCTATTATGTCCCCTTGTTCGCCCCGATCTCCCTGTTAGTGTATATCTGAGAGATATACCACATCTATCCCAAAAGAAAGTTCCTAATTTCTGATGACGTTCCAATGGCTGGGTATCAAATGTAGGCCTCAGATACGACCTTCCGTATTGAGTCGCCGTCCATATCCTATAAGCTGCTAGATGTCAATAGGGTGTCGAAATTTCAGCAAAAGCATTTCCAAAGTTGGAAGCTAGCTTACCTAGAAAGGTTCTGGAGTTCCTCAGCAGTTGTTCACCGTTCTTGCGATGCTCATTCGTCTGCCCCAGTTTATCGTTCGAAGTTGGGAAGAGGGTGTAAGGAGCGTCTTCCGCTGGAAACGACTGTCTTTCTAGGTTAAATTTGTGAAATTATTATGTTGGTGACGATGATTTTCGATGAGAAGGCGTAGGATTTGAACGCGACATATTTAGGTAGTGGAAGAGATGCCGGAGTACTGACACGAAGTCAATACAGGTCAATTTCTGATATCGTGCATATCTGAAAACCACATTGTCCAGAAATGATCCATCGATGATTTGTATCTCAGCCACGCTTTAAGGTTCTTTGGACATGTGGTGTCAACATTAAATAAATTAATAACGATTGCTCAAGGGTCCTGTTTACCATACGGCGTCACGAACAGACAGCTTGTATACATACTTTCCGTTGATTGAAGCAAAGGATAGAAATGCACCCGTCTATACACGTTAATTACTTCTAGTTTATTTTATCTTTACTTCTGCCTATTTCAGGGAACTGTTCGCTACAGAATAGACAACAAAGGAGGGCGCAGTGAGACGCCATTAGACTGTAATCACTCACATTTCATCCTGGTCGATGACGGTACCCAGCATAAATTTGCGGTGGAGATACCTTTCAGAGCGAAGTTAGAAAAGACAATCGCCGAGAAGAGCAGCTTTCATACAGGTGAGAGATTTAGTTTTAGCGGAATATTCACGGAGACAATGATATTTTTTAGTAATTCCATCATTTCTATAGCGATATAAGGTATTGGAATCCACATTCGAAAACCTGAGATATGATAGCAGCCCATTTTGATACATATATGGTACTGCAATATGGTGCATGAAATTGGGTTAATTCTGCACATTGAGGTAAAAGCATGAAACTTGACACATTCATAGTACTCGATCGGCTGATCAAAATTTGCTATGGGCCCACTTGAAATTATGCCAAGATGGCCGCCAATTTCAAGATGGACGCCATTGTAATGAAGATATGAGGAGGTCATTTGGGACCCCAAATTTGTTTATTAATCCAACGGCTAAGGAGTTGAAACTGTGACATACCTTGGACGTCAGCGTTATAGGAAAATGTAATAAGTTCCAAGATGGCTGCCTTAATGACGTTACGCTGACGTCATATTATAAAAATGCTATCTTGTGGGTCGATTTTTCAGTCAGATTTTTGAAATTTTCTATTTATGCTATTTCCTCCTGAAAAGCTACATAAGAAATTTGGAAATAATTATTTGATGTGGATTAAAATAATTGATGCACTTTCATGAGTAAAAAGACAAATATTTTAAGAAAAACGACAAAAACGCAACTTTTTATTCACACCCTTATGATCTCCATTTTGAATTAACTATGATATTCTGCTTGGTCAAGGGGTATTGTCGTCAAGTTCATCTGTCCGCTGCCTGCCATATATGCAGAACCGCGTTAGGTTCACGGACTACATTTTGAAAAACATTTATTCATCTAGGTATAGGTCAGACGCATATCGAAAATGAGTCGCTTCGGCCCAAATTTCACGAAGTTATGCCCCTTTTTCGGATGTAATAATATCTGATTTTCCTATAACGCTTAAGTCCAAGATATGTCACAGTTTCAACTCCCTATCCTTTGATGTAAGAAAAATATTTGGGATCCCAAATGACCTCCTGATATCTACATTACAATAACGGCGATCTTGAAATTGGCGGCCATCTTGGAATAATTTCAAGTGGGTCAATATCAAATTTTGATCAGCCGATCGAGTACTATAAGTTTCGTGCTTTTACCTCAAAGTGCAGAATCTTTGCACCATATTACAGTACTAACAGGAGCCTACAGTAAACTTCCTTTTCCATGCAAGTTGAAGAGAGACTGTTGTTTCACCTAGAAGATATGACGTCACAAAGATCGCCTGCTTCGGAAATAATACCTAACGAGTACAGTCTATTAAAGTAGACTCTTCATGATGTAAATGAATCATGGTGTAAATGATCTAAATGATTCATGATGTAATTGATTAAAAAATATTGGCCTACAGCCTTCTGAATGTGATCGGAGTTTTAAATTATTTACTAGTTTTCAAACAAGTTATAAAAAATTGCGAAAATGTAACAAAAGGCTGTATGTTTCATACTGTCCAGCTGACAAAGTTAAAGTCCCAATAATTTTGGTGGTTGTCGAAGGCGGACCAGGGACACTGCAGACAGTCTACAATTCCATTCAAGAGCAAACACCAGCTGTGATAATTTCAGTAAGTCATACCGAATCATAGTATAGGGTACATACAGGCTAGTTTTTGGCAAGCGAGAAATGGTCAACAATTTTCAATGATGCAGTCAAGACATCAACTCCTTATCGCTGGTCAGTATTCTTAATCCATATGAGCTTAGTTGTAAAATCGTTATCTAGATTATGATATATCTCAGTCACGGTTTGTTTACATTGTTTACAAATACATTCCAGTAATTAATACATTGACATGAACTTCAGAGTGACCCGTTCAGATTGATGTCATTCTTTGGTAATGGTTATTCTGAGAGGTTATATCGAAAAAGTACGAAAAGTTCTTAGTTTTTGACAATGTTAGATTTTCTGAAGGTAACTTAATCTTATTATGTCAGTAACATGTACACGCTTGCGTTTTCTGCCGTTTTATCCAGGGCTCGGGAAGAGCCGCCAACATATTAGCACACGCCGTAGAGAACTCTCACGAGCACATCTTTGAAGAGTGCAGCCAACAAGGGGAGAGAATAAAAAGGTATATACTTTGCTACCACTTGTATTATAATTTCCTTCGTTAGTACTTTCTAGTATTATAATTTATACTTCATCTGCTATACGTCCATTTTAACAGAATGCATTTGTTAATACAGTAGATACGTTAGTCTATAGGCTCGTTGAGTGGCATTGCAAAAGTTGTAAATATATCTACTGAAGTAGGACATGGATAACAACGGCTTACTACAACCGATAATCATTTATTCACAAGGCTACTGCATTAGCAAAAGAAGATGGTTTGCTTTCTGGCTAGTTCCTGCTCCAGAGAAGCATTTATTGCATGTATATATGTTCACCATTACTCGATGGTGCGAATGGAATCTTTACAAACGTCGAGGAATAAGCCACTAAACGTATGTCGCTCATCACAGGGTATGCACTAAACATATGTCGCACATCACGGTGTATGCACTAAACATATGTCGCACATCACGGGGTATGCGCAAAACATATGTCGCACATCACGGGGTATGCAATAAACATATGTCGCACATCACGGGGTATGCGCAAAACATATGTCGCACATCACGGAGTGTTCCACTAAACGTACATGTAGATCAAGCGTCAGACCCGACATTCAATATTCAGCCGTCGTCCATACAAGAATTTCCGCGTCATTAATCAGAAGACTAATTTCGTATGACAGTTAGCACCAATTCCAAATGTGTATGGAAACAAAAAATACACGAGATGTTTTTTTTTTACAAGAGAGAAACATATGGTTGAATGCTTGCGCCTTTTACATTTAAATCCAGAAAAATTCATTGGTCCAGGAAGTAAGTGATGGAGAACTTTCATGACAGTTTTGTTAGAAGGTCCATTGGATTATGATACACCGGTACTCATTTTTTACAAGATTATCGCCCTTAATACACATTTCAGGAAGATTTTAGTTATGAGTAATATTGTGGAAACGGAAGTAAGGGAAATGTTCCGAGAAGCTTTCAACGAGAAATTGGAGAAGAAACTCAACGGACTGGTCGACTGGGTGAAACAATGCCTTCAGTTTCCAGATTTACTCACGGTGTATCAACTCGACTCAAGTCGCTCGCCGAAAGACATCGATCTGGCTATGTTGAAGGCTTTACTTAAAGGTGACATTTATAAATTATCAATTAGAAAATATTCTTACATATCGTCTGATATTTTCTCAGAAAACTAATGCAAATGTACTCTCCACTGATGTTTCCCTTACACCATTGCAAATTGTGAACGGTTCATATATCTGCTCACATATTGGAGTCAGATATGCTGTGGATTCTAGCTACCATATGGTTAAGGATGCCCGCTGCTGGTAAATCAAAGTAATTAACTTTTTGAATAAAGTGTGTTGTTGCATTCATAATTGTGTAATATGAGAAAAAATATAGGTTGGTGTGCATTTTTTTTAGCTGTAGGCAACGTTAAGTGGACTGACCCATGCTCAATTTGATAACCCAGAAAACATAGGGAATAGCCCTAGTTTGGAAGCATATTCATGAAAAATTCATATAAATAGTATTTGACTTTTTCTTATATTCTAACTGTTTGCAGATAATCACAATGTCTATCTAAATTCATCAAATTGGATGGATGTCGGTGTGCAAAATTCTCGGCTAGAAGGCTTTCAATGGAAATCCTTATCTCTTAACCTAGGAAAGGGAGATAACCCAATAGAAAAATAGTCAAAATGGCCGCCAAAGCCAAAAGTCACCAGCAGACATCCTTAATAGTTATTCAGGTACACAACATCAGAAACAAATCAACTGAAAGTCTGTAACCTTAGGTTAGACTAGCTAGGATTCATTGGCCACTGCCTCCATGCTTACGACACATGACATGACGTAGTTGCGCAGTAAACTAAATGCGTCTGGTTCGCGCAGATTTAAAACAAAAATCGAGTGATGCATCACGGGAGATGAGCTGATGACGGAATACCAATACTCAACTCATAAAATCTGACGAGGTTTGACGAGCTATTCTAATCTAGTGTTACATTATTCTAGCTGATTCGCTTCTGACAAGGCTTAAATGCTGCTGCTCATGCTTCGCATGGTATGTTTCAACGAAACGGCGTTAAGCCCAATTAAAAAAGGGTGGTAGAAAAAGATGGCGGCGTACTGACAAGAAGTCATATGACTCAACAGGCAAATATACTGACTGCATATTTTCTAAAAACATCAGAAACTGATCCCTGTGATGATTTCTATCACAGCCACGTTTTTATTGTAGCTGTTCATGTGAACATCTTGCAATGCCTGCCCACACGGCCTCTAGCACCGGCTTGAGCGGTATTAGATACAAATATTTCAGAGCGATGATGTAATATCCCTATCAAGTCATCTGATGGAAACGAGGGAGTATTAGTAGAATGCAAGTTCTTAATAAGAACACATATCTGTGAGGCCCGACGCCGATCGAGCGCTTCATTCTCCACCATATTTACTAGTTACAAAAGTACAATAACAATGATGTGTGCAGGGGGCAAGCCTTGCGGTCGAAACGTCCGCCAGTTGTATAATTATGTTCCACCAGTGAGAAAGGTTGTGAAAGAAATCAGTTAAAACCTTTTTTTCTTTTTCTCGAAATTTCGTCCTTAGCCAACCACGAACAGGTGTTGGAACAGCTCAAATTAGCCTTGATATGGAATAGAGTGGACATTGCCAAGAGTGAAATCTTTACAGAAGATCGACACTTCAAGGTAAAACTTCCTATACCTTCGTTTTCTACCAAACCTACACATCTTTCTGTTCTATATTTATATCCCAAAATGAATCCCATTTCATAATCCATTGTCAAAGCAGTGATAATGAGTCTGAATTGTTGTAGTAATTTGGTCGACGGATTTGTATGTCATGTATTGCACTGTTATCTTGACATGATGTGCCGTTTGGTGTATGTGTTTTTTTTATCAGCTTGAGCTAATTGTGAATTCTTTGTTGATGGGTTGCAAATTGTTCACCAATATTGAAACCTATAGATAGAAACATGGGACACATGGGTAGCTTATCTATACCAACCTAGATTTAATGGCTGCAATTATCACATGCCAGAATATCACTGTGACAAGCAACTCTTGCTGACAGATGATTTTAACATTTCAGACTGGGACTCTAGACGAAGTCATGTTTTCTGCCATTACCCTGAATCGCGTTGATTTTGTTCAGTTGTTCCTGGAGAATGGTATCAGTCTAAGGGACTTCCTCAGTGTTGAGATGCTGCTAAAACTCTATAATCAGGTATGAAATCTCACAATTTTCGAGATTGTGCAAACGTCGGATCTCTCATTGTTCACCACTGCTTAGGAATTAGCAGCAGAGCACTTCGTTTGTCCGTTCAGGAAGATGGTACTGGGAAATCTTCAAGAAAGGCTCTGCTACGTATAGAGCTTACTTCAGATATTTTTACGGGGCTATGTAGACCCGTAGGGACTAATGGTCCTGTATTGTAGTCAGAAAAGCACATTTGGTACGGTTGCCAGGGTGACTGGTTGTTTATCTAACTGCTTTAGGCTTTGAGAGGAAGAGCAGAAGAAAAAAGTCCTCAAGTTATTCAGCTACTGCAGATAGTTTGGTCAACTATTTTGCTTAGGTTTCATCTGGTCTATATTAGTGAAGTTAAATATTTTCTGCTATTCTTATATATGTTCATATGTCATTTTTGCATGAATACAAAATGGATACTATTCAGAGGTTGACTTAGAGTGTTTTCCTGAAAGGATGTCATAAATTGCTGGTTGATAAAAACTTTATTAGAACACTTAACATATACAGAAGAAAATAGTTCAAGGCAGACTTATCATATGTTTGCCATGTTGGCAAGAAATTCTAATTTTTTTCTAGGCTTCCATTCTTGCAGAAATTGTATACAGGGTATGTAACTTAAGGCTACCACACAAACATGCCCTCCACCAGACCCTCTATACCATTTAGAATATTGAGACATGCATGACACATGCATGACCTAGATCAATGGCTTGATTCACTTAGCTGATAGGGTCAATTGATAGGGTCAAAGTCCAAGTCATTATGTTTAGATAGCAGTAAGCTGCATATACAAGTCTGCATTCAACCATTGTAAGAATTTATAACCTTCCAAACTAGGGGTGGCAGGTGGAGGTACATGTAAATAATATGATGCCATGAAAGGATAGACCCAGTCCATCTAATCATGAGGATTTTACATTGTATCTCAATATTCATCTTTTGTCATTTACTGCTGAAGGATATGCTTTCTATAATCTGAAAAAAAGTAAAAATATTTTGCAAATTTTGGTAACATGCAGAGAAGACATTATTTATCATTTCATCAGGTTGGTTTCATAATAAATGTCTGTCCCATCAGTCACAAGTTATTTTTTTAAATATATATGTGTACAATTACACTAATGCACTATAGATCTTTTTTGAGAGAAATATGTTAGACTACAAATTGTATGGCTCTTCGCCATGGAACTGACCATCAAAGAGTTAGTGGAATTATTCCAACAGCCTATTTTACATTTAAATAGCCCCATTTCAGTGCCTAAGGCTCTAGTTATTCTTATCAGTCACTGTCAGCTGCCAACATCGAAAGATAGATGATTTTTCATTGGTTTTCCAGTCATCCTTTAAGATATTTTGTTCATTGTAATGCATAAAGGTTACATTTGCTTCTTTCAAGGTTCCAAAGAAAAGTCTTTTACACGACCAGCTGTGGAAATCACGGAAGGACAAACACAAAGTAGGTGTTCTATTATTGCGAGAAGATTATGGTTTGAAATAATATTATGATCTGATATCACTTGTATTCTTCTGCAGAAATACTTTATACAATACGTTTGATACATGCTCGGTATAATATTCCTGCATTAAATATTAGGACTAACCGCCACAGTTCGGTATATCAATATCTGATATTACCACAATCGAATGCACTTTTAATGGTTGGAATATGACACTAATATCTATTCGCATCTCTGGAAAAACATTGGCGAGTTTACATTCAGGGTTTTGCATAAATTAATTTATTTCAAAAGATCCCCAAACGCTATATTTTTGCTATTAATCAGTAACATGAAAATATGCGTCAAATAATAAAACTTCATTTCAGAATCGTACTTTTAGAAATTTCGTTAAACTATAAATCTCCCAGTTCGGCAGAAAAAAATGATTTTGTGAATAACCTCTACAAAACAATTTTCCGATGATGAAATTCTCAAACGCATAGTTTGGTCAGTAGGTCAAGCACTGACTTAACCTTAT
Organism: Hanleya hanleyi; assembly: GCA_036873755.1. Taxonomy (NCBI): domain Eukaryota; kingdom Metazoa; phylum Mollusca; class Polyplacophora; order Lepidopleurida; family Hanleyidae; genus Hanleya; species Hanleya hanleyi. The sequence goes on from JAVTVY010031826.1 coordinate 80,103, forward strand.
CTGGCCTGGGCTTTTTGGGACCTGTCCAGGCTCCCACCCCCTAATTATTTTTCTTACCCCTTGAGCTAGGAGGCTGAAAGTTACCACACTATACCCTTGGGGCTCAACCACTACCAGAAAATGTAAAAAAATCCAAGATGGTCGCGTTGTTGACGTCACAGTGATGTCATCTTCGAAAAACGACATTTTTTGGTCGATTTTCGGTCAGATTTTTCAATTTTTTTATTTATGCAATTTCTCCCCAAAAACTTCATGATAAATTAGTAAATATTAATGTGACGTGAAATAAAATAGTTTTGGGGCAGATTTCATCGCGGAAAAGCAGAAATTTTGAAGAAAAATTACGAAAACATCACTTTTCTGGTACTACCCCACGTGGCCGCCATCTTCAATTTTTCATCATGATCCTCTCCTCGTGGGGTATATGCAAATAGGCTCAAAATGACCCAAATATGATAATCTATAAAGTCACGGAGTGTTAGCTCTCAATTTTTTGTCGTTCCGGAGATAGCGCAGAAAGTTTGGGGGGTGCTTTTCGGCCCCTCCCCCAGGCCTGGTAGGGTTAAACAAATATTACCGATCCGACAGTCAGTAGTCAGGCGTCGCCTTGAAGAATTTCGTGTCCTTAATCGAAATGCCTTTATCATAAGAAAATAGTATCTCTATAGTCTTGTACCATAGTTTGTTAAAAAATATATGACGCTGAGAACTTGTGGAAAATAATCTCAAATGGGTGACTATACTTCCCTCACTAATAAACGACGAAAGACGGTAGTTCGTGCTTGAGTCGAACCGTGAATTTACGTATTCCACACAGTTTACTACAAAGCGTTAGATCTCAAAAAGTCAGATTTTGGTCTCAACGTTGGTCCCAAACGACGGCAGTTCGTGTTGTTCATGGATCGTACGTGTATACCACAAAATTTACTGCACGCATAAGGGGCATTAGATCTAATAAACTGGGCGTCAGATTATGGTTTCACCGTTGGTCCCAAGTTATCCGATTGTTGGCTTCTTATTCAGATACCAACCACTGTCGCTCACTGGCAGACGCTGGTCGGTGACACACCATTGCTATCATAATCGCCAGACAAGTCTGTCCGCTTCATTATATCTCTGAACATGTGATTGTATTTTCAGGATCACGTCTCATTAGTTGACGTGGGCTATCTGATCAGATCTCTTATGGGGGATTTCTACAAACCAGATTATCTACGACGGAAGACTGAAACACATGGCGAGTATATTTATCGAAGCAATTAAAAAACAGACGCTTCCTAGCGTACCATATACGTAAAAGGATATACGTATGTGTTTTATTCACATCAATCTACACAGAAAAACAATTCCTTAAAGATTTAAGGAATATTCACCGACTATTACACCAGCGAAATATTCCTCAAAATAACTAAGGAATATTCCTTACCATGTTAAGGAATTTCATTAACCCGCTGGTGTAATAGTCGAGGAATATTCCTTAAATTTTAAGAAATTCTTTTTTCAGTGTACGCATCTCAAATTTAAAAAAGAAACCAGCTTGACGAAGATCATCCTCGCCAAAACCAGAGGCATCTCTATCCTAGATATAACCCCTGGTACACTTGGGCAATGTATCGCGATCAACAACAACACCGCGGCATCCTGCACATATTGACCAATCAGATCACTTAAGCACCGCGACCATGACAACAGATTCGAAAACACCATAGCTTGTGCGATACCCAGTGGCAGATGAACATGCACCTTTTCAACAACCATGCACATAATAAATATAAAGGAAACATAGTTTATAACAATCTATTTGAAGATAAAATAAACCCATTCATCTACCATCAAACATCCAACAAGCCAGGCAAATGTAGAAAACACCGAAGCTTTAAAGGCGGTCCGCGATGTCAGTGTATCCGACCTCACCTTCCATGCACTGAAGGACTTGAATTGGGTTGAAACGCACGGATTTCTATAAAATTTCACTGGTCCATCCATTAATATTTTATTGTTATGCGTGCTTGGATTAAATATTGTACATTCGGTATCAGCGAATAGTTTAGCAGCGAAAGTAAAACCCGAACGTATTTTACCATCAGCGCAGTTTTTCTAGGTCACGTAACTGGAGTGTGGGCGGAACGCGGTTTACTATGCAAGTTGGTCAAGGGTTCGCCTTTGGCTCACAAATAGAAACCTTGACGTGGTGAAGATGGACGAAGACGTGCAATTGAGATTTCAAGTTCTTGAGAATGATGATACCTGTATACAGTTCCTATGAGAACTGGAGCAATAGGAGGAATACGCCTATTTAAAATACAAGTTGGTTCTACCACACCTTGCCTATGTCTTAACCACAACAATACGTGATGCATATACCTGTTTACTGTGGTAAAACACCTAGAATAGCCGTCTAAGTTTGGTCACGAAAGCCGTAGGTCTGAGTGATCAAACGTGTAGACTTCTCCTGTTGCAGCCCAATCTGTTCTAGGTGTTTTACCACAGTAAATAAGGAATTATTTCTATTCTACCATACTGAAAACAGCACAATACGGTGATGTTTGCTGAAAAGAAAGATGTTCTCGTGTATTTAAAACTGGACTAAAACCCTATACCCGACAAAAAATGCTTTGGCCCGCCAATTAATCTGAGCAAGCAACACCTGCAAGTCGCGTGCCTGAAATCGACACGGGTTGGAGAGTCCACAGTATGACAGCTATAGGGGCGTGCTAAAACGCCATAAACGATCAAAATGAACGAAAACGTAGCCCTTGGTTTTAGAATACATGTGAAATTCTCCCGTCATCCAATGATTGGATTTTGTACCTATCATAAGTCCCTAAAGGTTTAGTGACACCAACAACTTTGAATAAATCTCCGCGGAAGAAAACTCTTTCGCCAACTTTAATTGGCTCCATGATGTACAAGAAGATAAGCAGACGATAAATTTTGATATCCTTTTCAATCTTATTACCCCTCTGGGCGAGTTCAACTGGACACGCGAGAAACTTACGACGTCAAATAATCCGCACCGATTGGTTGAGAGGTATGATCTATTGGAATTAGATCATACATGGGCTTCCCTCTTAAAATGTAATAAGGTTATACGGTAAAACACATGGGGTGTGGTAGAATATTGTATAACTCTCATTTCGCCAGTAATTGAACCTAAACCTGTGAAAAAGTGTATGGAGAGAGGAAATTTGGTCATGTGACAAAACATATATTTATATAAGTAATATATATTTATTTTATTTTTATCACCTACATTTATTCTGTTGTGACGATCACCGCTTGGACATTCATGACTTAATTATATTTTAACTATAACTATGAAAAGTGAACCGTTTCATTTCATCTCATTCTGATTGATTGGTTTTAAAAATACCGGTGGTTCAAGCAAAAGCACAGGCGGCTGGGACAATCTATATGCCGGCGCCATATTGAACGTACGTATAAAAAGAGAACAGGCTGGAAACGCTGTTCAAGGCTTCTCGCCAAACGGGCGTAAATAAAGCTTTATCTTCTCCAAAAACTATACCACCTTTCCCCCAGGACCCCCAGCGATGCTCATGCACACTCGGGTCGTCAACACCAGGTGCTTTATCCGAGTTTTAGCCGTCAATTCAAAATCAACCCATTGGACTGTTTACCTGAGACAATGACCCAGTTTACATAGGAATCGCCATTCTTCGGTCCTTTCCGCCTCCGTGCTCCGGCTGACGCGTAGGGGATTTCCAACTCGAGTTGGTCGGAGCGGAGGCGGAAAGGACCGAGGAATGGCGATTCGTATGTAAACTGGGTCATTGTCTCAGGTAAACAGTCCAATGGGTTGATTTTGAATTGACGGCTAAAACTCGGATAAAGCACCTGGTGTTGACGACCCGAGTGTGCATGAGCATCGCTGGGGGTCCTAGGGGAAAGGTGGTATAGTTTTTGGAGAAGATAAAGCTTTATTTACGCCCGTTTGGCGAGAAGCCTTGAACAGCGTTTCCAGCCTGTTCTCTTTTTATACGTACGTTCAATATGGCGCCGGCATATAGATTGTCCCAGCCGCCTGTGAGCAAAAGTGAACTGTTTTGTCCATCTTCATTAGTATGTATTCGCAGCTAGACATATTTGAAGTTATGATGACATATTTTCCAGAGGAGACCGTCAAGAGTTTGGATCGTCCAGAACGGGATCTGTTTATTTGGTGCATCCTCATGGGTCGTTGCAAACTAGCAAGGGTCTTTTGGGAGGAGGGCAAGGTGCGTTCAGGCTTCTGTTTCTACGACGAAAATTAATATCATCCGCCAATCTATAAGCGACAGCAATTTTCACACCAGTATTAGTATTCAACATGGCGTATACCCATGGACGTAATTCAAACTATCGTATGGTCAAACATTTAATATTCGCTTTCTCCATTCCACATCCACCATTCTTAATATGGTACACTCTCAGAAATATTTAGGTAAAAGTCCTGAACTGATCAGGTTGTGTATCCACAATTCAATTTCAGGGATTTGGCTGAAATTCAGGAATGATTACCTGAATTTCAGGAAAAAGATCCCTGAATGAGCGGATTTTCCCTGGAATTCAGGAATATTTATCCCCCTGATTAGTAAGTTCCCGACCCTATTCCGGTACGTAAAATCCCCTGAAATTCAGGTAATTCAGCTTTAATTCATGGTTGATATCCCTGGATTTCAGGTAAAATTCCTGAAATTGAGTTGTGGATGTGCAACCTGATCTATTTAGGATTATTCTCTGAATATTTCTGAGAGTGTAATATAATTATATTCCAACATTGTGAAACACCTTGCCAGAAAATACTGGCTCGGGTGAGAATCGAACTCACGACCTAGGATACACCGTCCCACTGCTCCACCAACTGAGCTACCAAGTCCAGTTGGGAACAGCTTGCTAATTCAATCCATTTCATAAGTACACGGCTTATTGCCACGATAACAAGTGGATTTTTTTTGGATATATTCAAAGATATACTGCAATTATCAGTCGAAACATTGTATCTTCGAATGTATATATACAAAAAAATCCCTTGTTATCGTGGCAGTAAACCACGTACTTGTGAAATGCATTGAATTAGTGAGCTTTTCCCAACTGGTCTCGGTAGCTCAGTTGGAAGAGCAGTGGGACGGTATCCCTTTAGTCGTGAGTTAGATTCTCACCCGAGCCAGTATTTCCTGGCAGGGTGTTTCACAATGTTGGAATATAATTAAATTATAATTTATCCCTGAAGATGACTGCAAATATTAGTCGAAACATTGTATTTTTTGAATATATCCAATTGAAAGCAATTCACTTGTTATCGTGACAATAAGCCGCGTACTTATGAAATGGATTGAATAAGCAAGCTGTTCCTAACTGAACTCGGTAGCTCAGTTGGTAGAGCGGTGGGACGGTATCCTCGAATTCGTGAGGAGTTTGTTCGATCCTCACACGAGCCCGTATTTTCTGGCAGGTTTTTTCACAATGTTGGAATATAACCATATTATAATTTATTCCTGAAGACGACTGCAATTAATTTTGTAATGTTCAATACAATATAATATAGAAATGGCCAATACAGTATATGATAATAAACTTGGAAAAACGGCATGGATTCTTCCGAATTTGGTATGTGGATATCATGCCAGAAGATGTAATCTGGAATCGCGTCTCACCCACTTATGTCCATATAGGTGGCGCCACTGGGGACTAACGTGGCATTTTGCTTTCGGGGTCCAAATTTATAATGCCTCAATGGATTTTTTTCAAAATGTGGCATCTGGATTACGTGACAAAAGATGTCGCTTGCTACTGCGCTCCGTCCACAATAACTAGACTCATAGGTGGCGCCACCTAGAGGCCAACTTTTGAAATTGACTTCGTAAGTCCTTGGGTACAAAAAATGTGGATACGTTGTCACACTATATTGATCTGGATTATTGTTTTCAGAAATAATGATAGGGATCCCTCCTCGATCGTATTCGATCGACTCTTACATATTTACTACATCGTTGTAAGATATGTTTCCACATTATTATTGATTAATTATTAATCTTTTCCTTTGCGTCTAGGATTCACTACCAGCTGCGCTCGTGGCCAAGAGTCTGTTAAAGGCCATGCGTCAAAGGACACCAGACAATGAGCTCAAACAAAAACTACAACAGGAATCATTGTGAGTACCTATTACACTTTAAAGTATAGATCAGCGCTTTACTAACGAATACACCAGGTTCATCTTGAACAACAGTTGTCATGTTTAGAACATATTTCTAACAACAACAACAACAACAACAACAACTTGAACTTCAAAGTTTTGAACCATGGTACAAACATATGTGTTCAAAACCTAAATCTTTTTAGGTCTAAACATGTAGTTTACTTGAGACGAACTGCTAATATGCATTTAAAAAAACGTTTTAAAACTGATTATCAGATTTACAGGGACGGTTCATAAAATCTGTAACCGGTATCCATTAGCTGTCATTAATTTAGCGTATGTTTCCTTGAACTACTTGGACATCTCCATGCGCTAATGTGAGGAATATGTAAGATACCGTATGTACACTTAAGTTCGCCGCCGTTGTAAACGTTGTGACCAGAGAGATATGACGTTGTGACCAGAGGGATATGACGTTATGACCAGAGGGATATGACGTTGTGACGAGAGGGATACACAGGCAAACTTTCACCTGTTCTGTACCAATTGGTCCTGTTGGTAACCTCCAGGTAACTTGTTGGTACTGCACGGAAAGTCCAGGATTGGTACCACGAAGTCCTGACTGAACAGTACCGTGCAGTTACCAATCAGTCACCACTTGGTAGTATATGCCAGGTTCTTTCCAGTTACCTACCAGTAACTGATTGGTAACCAAGTCGTAGCCACAACGATCCCAACTTTGCAGTACCATGCAGTTCTGTCTTGAAGGCTACGGATCAGTTACTGGTTGGTGACCAATAAATTATACCATAAATGAAATGTGTGTTAACTGATTGGTGACCGGTTGGTACTGTTCAGTTACTGATTGGTGACCAATTTGACAACTGAACAGTACCACGAGGGGACCTTTCCCACCAGTACCTACCAGTACCAAGAGGTACTGGCAGGTAAGCAGAAATTGGTTGGTAACCGTTCAGTAACTGAGCTGTAACCAATCAAGGTGCTGAAGTGTTACTGCATTGTTACCAACAGGTACCAACTGTGGAAAAATTGGGATGGTAACATAGCGGTAACTCATTGGTTATTGATTGGTAACTGCATGGTAGCCAATCAGTAGAAAATTTATAGGATCCAATGGGTGACCAATCAGTACCCAGTTGATTACCGGTTGATACTGATCAGTTGAAGACTGAACGGTACCGCAAGGGGACCTTTCCTACCAGGACCAATCAGTTCTCCACCAACCAGTAGCCAACCAGTTACTGAGTGGTACCGATTGGTGACGGTTTGCCTGTGTATGGTACCTTAGCGGTGATTACATCTTCACCATAACGGTACCAGAAACCAGGTTGCATAGAGATCTAGGACGCTGGTATGTACTGCTGGCGAATGCCGAATTAAAACGTGGGTTCCATTCCAATACGACTTTGGTCATTTCATGACTCCTGCTTCTGTGATTGACGTAAAAATGTTATCCTAGGAAAGAAAAATATTCAACTTAGATTGTGTTAATGTAGATTTAGTCGATATTACCTGTCAAATATTGACCTCATTTCAGGGAATTTCAACAGCTCGCTATAGGCATTTTACGGGAATGTTACGAAGACGACTATGAACGAACACTCAGGTTGTTGGTGCGACCACTGGAATACTGGGGAGAAAGCAACTGCGTCAGCATCGCCATTGAAGCTGATAACAGAGAATTCATTGCCCATTCGGCCTGCCAGGAGTTATTCAACACTGTTTGGTGGGGTGAGATGGACACCAATAATGGAATCAAGGTGAGCGTACATTCTGACTCCATTTCGTTTAATTAAGAGAAATTATGTTCTGTGATAGATGACAGGCTATACGGTAAACGAGAGATCCTGAAGGATCTTGGCGCCCACCATTGTCCGATAAATGTAAGCTAATGACAAGAGGATCTTTTTGTCCATTGTTACCAAGAACAAACGATTGATTTGTAATTTTGTTCACAGAATTTCGAATCTGAGCGAAAAAGATCGAAAAAGGGACACTGAAAAACACCAAGATATAATCTAAGTTCCAGGAGTTTCAAGATTTCTAGAAACTGTGCTTATGTCGGTTGTTATAATACAAGAGAAATTAGCAAAGTTAGTCTGAAAGTGAATGTACATGTACGGAGGATCCTTCGTCTTCGTTTTGTAGTAGTGTTTTTTTATTTATTTTTTTGCACGTGTCATCATTGGGTACAGGAAGCGAAGACAAATCTCTTTGACACTTTGGCATGAGCTATGAAACCTACTTAAGATTTTACAATTAGGAACGAATGCTAATTCTGTTCTGTTTACTGGGCTAGTTTGAGATATCTCTTTTAAGATACCATGCTCGAAAATAGTAAGATGGTACAAGGGATCCGGTCCGCGCAGTAATGTTGAAACTTCAAAAGTCCCTGAATCCTGATTTTCTTCCTTGGATCGAAACATGCAGTAGTCTACAGTTGTCGAGTTGTGACGTTGAGTCACAAGAGTGACGTCCCTTCATGTAGCCGACCCGCCGGCAGACGAACGGGTAGGGCAGTTCACTTGCAACTGCATGGACTAAAGAAAACTGATTTAAAATTTGAAGAAATACATTTTAATTCCGAATTATTTGAACTCCTTGATATGGAAGGTGAAGGTGTGGATATTCTCTATAGTCAATATATAGAATATGCCCCACCGTTTGATCCGTCGACTCTTGTGATGCAAATTGGGAATACCGTATTAATTTGAAGCGTAACTTGGATTTTCCAATCGGACCAAAAAAGGTATCTTGCACAACTAGGCCCCATGTGGGACCTGTGTACCAACTTTCAGAAAGATCTATGAAATATTTCCTGAGAATTCACAATAAAAATGTTTCAAGGGGAAATTCAAGATGGCCACCTGGCGGCCATATTGAATTTTCGAATCGGACCAAAAAACACAACTAGACCCCAAGGGGAAGCTATGTACCAACTTTGCGAAAGATCCCTGCAGTACTTCCTGAGAAATCACGATAACAAAGTTGCATGGGAAAATCCAAGATGGGCGCCTGGTGGCCATATTGGATTTTCGATTCAGACCGAGAAAGATATCTTGCACAACCAGACCCCAAGGGAACCTGTGTACAAAATTTGAGAAAAATCCATGCAGTACTTCCTGAGAAATCACGATAACAAGGTTGCATGGGAAAATCCAAGATGGCCGCCTGGTGGCCATATTGGATTTCCGAATCTGACCAGAAAAGGTATCTGGCACAACTAGACGACAAGGAGAACCTGTGTACCAAATTTGAGAAAGATCCATGCAGTAGTTCCTGAGAAATGATGATAACAAATTTTCATGGGGAAATCCAATATGGCTGCCTGGTGGCCATATTGGTTTTTCGAATCGGACCAGAAAAGGTATCTTGCACAATCAGACCCCAAGGGGAACCTGTGTACCAAATTTGAGAAAGATCTATGCAGTACTTCCTGAGAAATGACGATAACAATGTTTCATGGCGAAATCCAACATGGCTGCCTGGTGGCCATATTGGATTTTCGAATCGGACCAGTAAAGGTATCCTGCACAACTAGATCCCAAGGGGAACCTGTGTACCAAAGTTGAGAAAGATCCATAAAGTAGTTCCTGAGAAATCGCGATAACAAGAATTGTTTACGGACGGACTGACGGACGGACGACGGACCACGGACCACGGACGAAAAGCGATTTGAACAGCCCACCATCTGGTGATGGTGGGCTAAAAATGTAACAAAATTTTAAACAAATTCAGGCTTCATAGATAGTTAAAGAAATAATGTTTTCATTGGCGTACTCAGTGGTTATTTGACGTACGGTTATTGAGGGAAAGTTTATATTATAGGACAAGGGCGACTCCCGCGCCCAGAAATTTATACTAACCGTGCGTCAAATAACCGCTGAGCACACCTATGGAAAAATTATGTCTATTCTCCTGCACTACTCAAATTAATTATCAACAAAGATTACAACGAACGGATGAAAAATATTATAAACTTTGACAATCATTCCCGTTCAACATCGGCAACATGCGGATATCAATGGAGTTTATGTTGTCTCTCAATTGCGGGGTGACTATGTGACGTGAGACAGGCTGTGTGAAACATACGTGAATATAGGTCTATTTGTGTCGCTTAGTTAATCAATTTCACGATGGAAGCAACGGTTAAACTTGAGAAAGGAATTCTATCTCTTGTAATTTATTTGTTTGTTTATTCGATTGTGTGAAGGCAGATTCCGATTCTCCCAAAAGAACACCTGCGCTTGACACGTATAGATTTCATACAACCCTGAAACGTTTCAGATATACGCACGGCTAGTTGGATGTAATAGTCAAGTGTTACAGAATAATTTAATAACAATGTTTGCAAGCCCGGACTGACATTTGGCAAACATGTATGCCAGATCAGTTTGAACCATGTCTATATATTGATATCACGGACTGACTCTATGCATCTAAGTTATTTATCCAAAAGGAAAACTGGCTTTCTGTTGTACAGATCTTACCTTGTGTCTTAGTACCACCGCTGGCATTAGTGTGTCTAGGATTTAGGAAGTCGAACACAGGAGACCGGAACGGATCTGGACAGACAGAAACTCAAAACAGCAAAACGGTAAGCGTGCGACTCCAACAGAGCTGAAGTGTACTTTGTGATGAATGCTGACTTAATTACGCTATTGAAACGCTAATGTTAGATTTAACATCCATAGAGTTTTGGAGGAGGGAAAGCACTTAGAAAGTGTTGTATTCACCACTTTTAAGTGTTGGGTACAACAGCTCAAAATGTTGCATTTAAACCTTATGGGTTATAAATACAACACTTTCTAAATGCTTTCCCTCCTCCAACACTCTAGATGTTAAATCTAACATTAGCGTTGTAAGAGCGTAGAACAAAATTTGGAAATACACAATTGCTATTAACTGACTCCAGAAAGTTTCTTTGTTAAAATGTAATACAATATTTTTTAAAAGTCTGGATACAATACCTTGTGCCGTTACAGCAGGTTAAACAAGCTTTGGTCAGAGCAGTCTTGGACATTCGTATCATTCTAAATTATCAATTCTCAATCCGGCGCCTCAGTCTTATCTTTGAGTAAAATACACAAGTTACACAATACATATTGAAAATTTTCATAGCGGACTTTTACAATGCTTATCGCCGTTTTCCTCACAGAGCATATTTCATGTTCGTGTACTACGCCAGTAATAACACATGAAGTATAATGACTACAATGACTATATATGGGCGTACAATTATTTCGGCTGTAATAATAACAACAATAATTTAGCCTGTATACGGATGTGAAATCTATACATGCTGTGGTTGTTTTTATTGAATGACTGATCTTTGGAATTGTAGGATAATTATGCATTTGGTCTGTCCGTCAGAAACCCGTCGCTAATGCATCAGTCGTGAGTATACGTTGTTCTGAAGGGATTGTACATTTACGATGCAATATTCACCGTTGAGCGAGATTGAGAAATGTCGACCAAACATTATCTCCACACCTCTCCAAACTCCACAGATAGAAAAAAGGATTGCTCTCCATTACCTTGCCTCATCTGCGAAAGAGATCATCCACACTTCATTCATACACGCTCCACCAAGACCCTCGCAGACCACAGTGACTTGGGTGGCAGGGGGTGTCTTCGTCGATGTTGTTGTTGTTGTGATTATATAATTTTTTTTTCAAGAGTATAATTATTTTCCACCTTTTCATACACCACAATGACAGTGGCTTTCATAAAAATACTTTCTATACGCCCTACATCGATCTACATACCTCTCCTCTACTAGATCTCCATCTGTAATATCAAGTGCGAAAACTCCAATGTTAAAGCTGTATACCGACTTTCGCCAGTGGTAAATGGATGAGCAGACGTGAACTATGGTGAAAACTCAACGGGCGTGGAGAATGCCATGAGGTAAGCTCTCCTGCATTCGAAGCCGTTCCGGCTCGATTTCAAAAGTCTTCGGAAGTCTTTATCAGTTACTGGAAACCAGCCATATCATGGAGAATGTATTACCGCGGACCGTGTACCTGGATTCGAGGGCGAATTCTTTAACATTGAAGTTTCCGCACTTGATATTACAGATGTAGATCGATGTAGGGGTATAGAAAGCATTTTTATGACATCCACTGTCGTTGTGGTGTATGAAAAGGTGGAAAATAATTATATTCTTGAAAAAAAATAAGAATAAAATAACAACAACAACAACATCGACGAAGACACCCCCAGACACCCAAGTCACTGTGTCGCAGACGCACATCGCCCTTACACACATCCCATCCATTTCACAATAGCCGTCTCTCTTATATCTGAATCGACGTATACGATAACTAAAACAGGGTCAGCGCCACCAACTCCATATTTTGGAAACTCTTGTCTCTGTTTGATAAAACATTTCAGTTTGAACGGTAAATAGCTTCTTCGTGGGATGGACGAGGAAATGCTCCCCGCTTCTTCCAGTATTGTATTATCACATATTTTGAACAATATAAAAACAAGATCGTCATTCTATTTCAATCAACTTGAAAAAAAACACGGGAGGCCTGCTACAAAGCTAGGCAGTGAATAACTCCTTCCGAGACATGTTGAAATTCTATCTAATTTTTCCAATAACATATCATACACGCAGTTACATGCGGTATATTCAAACGCAAATAACTATCAAGCCTCCTCTGTTTCGCTTAACACATGCTGATAAAAAGGCAATAGAATGAGTTCTAACATTGCAGAACCGTTCAGTTTGGACAGTAAATACACGCGACTTCCTCGGATAAATATCCAAATCATCCAAACCAAAACTCATTTAGGTACAAATGATTCATCCAGATTTCTTCAGGTTGACTGCATGTAGTGGCAATGTATAATCTATCGAAATAAACATTTTCTAAAAAAAAATTCAACTCTTATCTGCTGTACTTCAGCCAACATTGTACTATGTCTGTCTGCATGCCTAACAGTAAAAGGAATACAGTACAGTCACTGTTAATCAGCAGTAAAAACAAGTTAAAATCGCCATTCAGACTAGGTCGAAAAGCTCGCACCAGACACCCACCCCATATCGGATGAATGGTGCACGTACGGTACGTGACACAACTGTACAACGGTTCTTGTGATTGGATGAATGGTGCACGTACGGTACGTGACACAACTGTACAACGGTTCTTGTGATTGGATGAATGGTGCACGTACGGTACGTGACACAACTGTACAACGGTTCTTGTGATTGGATGAATGGTGCACGTACGGTACGTGACACAACTGTACAACGGTTCTTGTGATTGGATGAATGGTGCACGTACGGTACGTGACACAACTGTACAACGGTTCTTGTGATTGGATGAATGGTGCACGTACGGTACGTGACACAACTGTACAACGGTTCTTGTGATGATTTTAGATATGCAGTCAGAATATTGGCCTGTGGGTTCATATGTTTTTTTTTGTCAGTACGCCGGCATCTTTTGCCACAAGCTTTATATGTTACCTTTAGTACGGACATAGACAGCAATAAACGTCGATCATCCCTTCGTGCCATTTCAGATAAAAATCAGAATCACAATGTTATTCGATATTTGAATGAACCGAACGGTCTCGAGACATACTATTGTCTTGGTATATAGTAATACCAAGTAATATATGTAGTAATATATATATCTATCATAATGTTAGTACTACATCCGTATATTGATCTTTCAGGACAAGCGATGTGCTGCGGTTGCAGCGAGAGAAGCCGCCATTGAAGAAAATAAAGTGTTTCTTTCAAGCCCCAGTTACAAAGTTCTGTTATACTGTGGTATGTATTTATTCCTGACAGCATTATTATCACGATCGATATAAAAAAGGGCTCGTTCTTGACGATTCAGCAGTCTACTTCCCTGATAAATTAGGTTACCTATAGCGATTACTCACATGAAAGAGAAGTTTGTAGATATTATATGGTTTGAATCATTATTTAATCAATTCTTCTAAACTGTCGACAATTGAGAATCTGTAAGGCCCGCCTCAGTTCACGTTTTCTTATCACCACCCACCACCCTTTTGATGTTGCGTTTAATTGCTGCCTATCTATTGAACCAAATGTCCTCATATTTCCAGGCCTTCTTCTTGGTATTTTTGTTGCTGTTCAGTTATGTCATGCTGATTGAGTTCCACCCAAAAGTCTCCGCTGCTGAAGTAGTGTTGATAATCTGGGTATTCTCAGTGGCTGTTGAAGAGATGAGACAGGTAGGGAAAGTTAACAACCAATAATACATTCTATTATATGTCCTATCCTAAATCAATAGCCGTCCACCTGTTTTTCATTGGAAGTTAACCTACTAGGAATGGCAGAATCCTTATATCGGCTTATCGGTATACATTAAACTTGGAATTGGAAGCATCACATGATATTTGATGTTTATTAAAATCCATCGGAACCAAATTTGAACCATACATCTGATTCAGGTGCTCCTAGCGATTGAGCCTTGCTGTGGGGCTTTAGTGTTTTGATTTCCATGCATGCAATGCCGCTGAGGAAGACTGAAGGGTCACTCCACAAAGCTAGTGCCCGCGAGCTCAGTCGGGAAGTATATGTCCTTGACGAGGGGAGGTAGTGAATTCTGATCCCGGTGTTGATTAATTAGTTCAATATTAAAAAGTAAGCGCTAATATGAAGAGGTTTTTACTTAACGCAAGATGAATAAAACTGCGACATTTATTCTTGGATTGTTTGTACATGTACTATTAACCGTTCATTTAAGATGAAAAATTAAAAACATAAGCGAAAAAAAAAGAAGTAAAAATACTTACGAAAACTCCAGAAGTCATGCAGTACAATTCAGGAATCCAAATGGTATAAGAGTAAAATGCAAAGTACCGACATAAGTACTAAAAGCTAACAGGAACATTGTTAGTATAAAAATAAAAGCACGTCTCAGACAACGGTAATATGTTGACATGTATATCTTCACATCCATTGTCATGATACCTGTAGGGGTGCTGGATTCACTTCTGTATCCTTCTTTTTATGGAGTATAGCTATGGAAATCAAGTCCAGGGCCATTATGGATCCGTACCCTCAATTACCTGTCCGACCGGTGGAACATCCTCGACGTGGTGACCGTTACCATGTTCTTTGCTGGGATGATACTGCGCTCGCTGCCTCATCCGGACGCATTCGTCGCCGCTAGAATCATCCTCGCCATCAATTTGTTCACGTTCTTCCTTCGTCTTCTTCACATATTTTCAGTCAGCAAAATTATGGGACCTAAGCTCGTCATGATTGGCAGAATGGTAAGGACTCACCTTATTCTTCATTTGGCTATCTGGTTAAAGGATTAAGTGTAGAAATAATAAGCTTACTACTTCAACCTTCGAGATTGAAATGATTGTAAAGTTTGTCAACAGCTTCTTGCATTATTCTGAAACCGGTACCGGTCGTATGACTACCATACATTTAAAGGCTGTAGTCAATGAAACTATTTTTCGGTCAGAAAAATGGTGATAGGTGATGACAGCTTCGCCAGTAAGTTTTCATCAGTTAGAACAATCGCCATCTTCCTTCATCACCATTATATGGTCAGGGCCTTCGCCATTTATTGGTGATGACCAGGCCCCATCGCCAATAAATGGCGATAAACTGACCTTCACTATTTGCCCTCATCACTAAATGGCGAGGACCGGGCCTCGTTATCGATCAATGGCGATGGGCCATCACCATTTTTCTGACTGTGTTGTTGTCTCAAAAGTCTGTATTGCACATTCCCCACCCAATCCCCACATAACGTACCCCACACAAACCCCACAGTTTCCACAGTGTATTGGGAGTTATTGTTCTGTAAGGGGATTGCCTAATACGCATGCGGAAGAGGGAATAATTTATATTTTGACAGCTACGTGACCTGGTCTCCTTCATGTTGATCATGCTGGTTTTCATTGTGGGCTACGGTATCACCTCTCAAGCCATTCTTTACCCCAACACAGAACTCAACCGCATGATAGTTGTCGATGTGCTGAAAAAAGCTTACTGGCAAATGTTTGCAGAGCTATTCCTTGAAGAAATTGAAGGTAAAACAACATAATTAGTGTAATAATTTGATTACGGGTGATGAAATCCCCCTGCTTCCTCGCCTAAAAAGTATTTTCACAGTGTCCAGTACTGGTGCCACCCAGCGCTTCTGGATCAGCAATGAATTATTTTTACGAACTTGACCTTCTCAATTACTTTCAGGCTGAACCTCATTATGTAAACCTCAAGAAGAAGAAATGAAATTTTATAATTGATACAATATTCCTAATAATGACAAAATGTTCGCAATACGACAAGATATGGTCAGGACATGTCTTTTTCGGGACCGTGGTTCACTAAGATGGCGAAGTGGGTGTCGTCTGGGAGGGTTTTTAGGCCCGTACGCACGCTCTCTGGCGGGGGAAGGGGTACGATTTAAAATAAATGTGGAACGTAGGTCCTAAAAGCGCGCCCCCTGAAAAAATGAGAAATTCTATACTTCATTTGGCGCATTCTGGAGCCTCGTGATGGTCAATTAGTGCTGCGATATAGCTGCCGTTGAATTGTTTTATACGGTCCAAAAATGCGAAAATAACTGAAAAAGTGTTTTACAATACGGTCATTACTTCAGGTGAAATACACAATACTATAGCAATGGAAAACATACCGTCCTGGTTGTGAAGAACTCAATAATCCAGTGGTACGTAACCATAGGGTGGAACTAAAATCGACTAAAGTTGCGCCAGCGGAGAGATGCGACTCCCATTTGCGTACACTTCGCCATCCATAAGATAGCTTGCGAATCGTGAGTCTCCATTATTGCGGAGCGATATCCGGTATATTACGGGATTCTGTTCGGCCTTCATCCGGCAGAGAACAGACTCGAGAAATCTGATAAATTACAGGTTTTCAAACCACTTGGGAAACAGATATAGGCTAGGCTTACAAAATATATAGGTATAAATAACTTTCGTATCACCCAAGAGGTGTGGTAGATCTGTAATTTTCAACAAGTAGGGCATCACATGATTCGAAAATGGCGAGTTACGTTGGGGTTACGTCGGTAGACTTTAGCTGATTGGCTGACGAAGTCACGTGGTATTGATTTCTGGAAATTCCCTCTCGCACTTGCCGAAAGTAGGCTGTAAATGGATACACACGATCCCAGGGTCAGTCTTACCGCGTATAGATGACCGAAATGGTTACAGGTTGATGCGACTCCACCCCGCATGCCCCCTGCGTTCGGTCCTGGGTTTGTAGGCCTACAACAAACTGGCGCCCGTTGACCCACTGTCTTGTGTATTGTAGTTCTTGCTTTATGATTATCAAATTGAAGATATGCCACTTTGAACTACACGGTTACAGGATTTTGAAATGTGATCGGCCAATCTGAATTGTTTTCAGGTAAAGAGGACTGTGTTCCAAATATGGCTGCATATTCTAACGGCACTCACATGCGATGTCCTTCAGAATTCGGCAAAGTGCTCGTGCCAATCCTACTGGGCTTCTACATGCTTCTTATTCATGTACTTCTCCTGAGTTTACTCATAGCTGTATTCACGTGAGTCTGAAACTTACTATTTCATCTCATTTTTCATTTCATGTTTAAGTTTGTCTAGTGACAGATCCGACTTACTTGGCGGTTATTTATCATTTTTTCTTTCCTGGCTGGAGATTTAACCCTATCTGATTTGGGCGATTTGGGAGTGTACCGATGAGAGGGGATAGGGTTGATTACAACCCAGTATTGTCGTTAATATTGCAAGCGTCTAGTCCGTCATTCAATATTCAGCCGTCGTCCATTAAAGAATTTCCGCGTCTATAATCTAAAGACCTAATTCGTATAATAACATTAGCACCAAATTAAAAGTATAAATCATAGTATACATAAAACTAGGCTGGTTTCCTGCAAGAGAGGCGTTCAGCCCGAGACTAGGAAAACTTACCACACTATATACCCTTGGGACAAGCACTACCAGAATATGTGAACAAATCCAAGATATTCAAAGTGATGACGTCGCAATGACGTCATTGTTTTCAGAACACAGTTGTCGGTCGAGTTTTCGAGTTTTTTTCGCAAACACTGCAGGACAAATTGTGAAATAAAAGAGAGTTTGCCCACTTTTATGTGCAGGAAAGCAAAACAATTGAAGAAAAAAAGACAAAACATCAGTTTTCTGGTACCCCACTTTGACGCCAGTTTGAATACACCCATGATCCTTTGCTCGGGGTTAAGGCAAATAGGCTCAAAATGACCCCAATATGATGAACTGTGAAGTGACAAAGTTTTCACGCTCTACTTTTCGTCGTTTCGGAGAGAAAAGTTAACTAGAGGAGAGGGGATATGCGTATCAAATCAAATTCTAATTGACAACCATGAATGCCTACTGAATTTTCGTTGAGCCATGAGCCCTTATGTGTTTGGACGTATGTAATGGTACGCAAATTTGAATATACACTGAAAAAAAAAAATCCTTAAAATTTAAGGAATATTCCCCGATTATTACACCAGCGGAATATTCCTTAGAATTCAAGAAGGAATATATCCGTAGCATGTTAAGGAAATTCCTTAACATGGTAAGGAATATTCCTTAGTTATATTGAGAAATATTCCACTGGTGTAATAGTCGGGGAATATTCCTTAAATTTTTAAGGAATTATTGTGGTAATACTGAATCAGATCTGTTTCTTTGCACTCCAATAATCCACCATAACATACATTAATTCATGATTCTATTTTTTTGTTTGTAGTAATACATTTGAAGCGGTTCAAGCAAACACCGACCTTCACTGGCATTTTCAGCGGTACAAACTAGTTTATGAGTACCACGAACGACCCGTCCTACCTCCGCCTTTTATCATCTTCTCGCACATTTATCGTATAACACGGTTTTGTATGGGAGGATGCGAGACGAACGTCATGTATGGATTTTGTGAGTCGATGTAATTAATACTTCATTATAATATAATTTAATTAATACCCTATAATTGAAAAAATATGTTCACAGTTCTCACCTGGTCACAATATGAGTTCTTGCAAACTTCGGACCACTGAAATTATTGTCAGATTATGGATCACTCTAACCTTCATTTTGCTGTTTTGCTGTAATCAGTCATCACAGCTCTCGATCTGGCGTATCTAATTCCGCTTAAGCCGGTGCTAGGGGCCGCGTGGACACTTCATAGTCTCCACATGAACGGCTGCAATAAAATCGCGGCTGAGATACTAAGGCTACGTCCCAGTCCGAGAATCCACCGTATTCTCGGGTCTAAATGTGAGGTGCTGAGTGAAGCTTTCCTGTAGAGTCATATGGTTGCTCTTTAGTCGCCAGACGTCGTCAATTTTTCCCACCTCTTGCATATCGCTCCAATTTAGAGTAATTGAATACTTTGGTGGCTATAGATTTAGTATACTTATATAAAATACAAGGAGGTTCTGTGAACATAAAATCGTTTGGTACAGTGCTGCATACCTCTGGATCATTCATGATTCGTGGTAAATTGATCACGTCCAGCCCCTTTATCCAAGTAGTTGAGCCGGTCTTTGGATGTTTCGATCATGTTCACTGGACGACACAATCGACGATACGCTTTATCTTGACAAACTTTAATGATTGTGGCTGGTATAATACTTCTTGAAGACAAAGATCTTGGAATATCTCTGGCTATTAGATTTAAAACGCCGTATAACGCATACATGACTGAAAGCAAGTTATTTATACTGTTGGGTGTGTTAGTTCAACGCACTATTAAACTTTCTCCAACCATGGCTGCGATGTCTCCATGGGGAAATCCGCAGTATTCGAGACCATACTCTGGCATTCATTCAGTGTGACATTGTATCGAGTTGATAACATTGTTGTTTCAAACATTGTAATATATCTTTGCCATTCAAGACAAGACAAAAGAATCGATGTTTTTATTCCTGTTTCTATGGAAACGGGGAAATGTAATCATACATTCCTTATACATATACGTTTGGCAGCGAAAGCCGGCATTGATGTAATCAAAAACGTACAGGAAATCTCTGGTGATCTTTAGACCGTAATTTTCAATAAATGACGTCACGATGACGTCATAATCATAAAATAATTTCACTAGCTGACATTTTCTGAAACGTTAACAATGTACAACACTGAAAAGATATAATTCTGACAAGTAAACGCCTGGAACGGCTCATTGATTACTATTTACCATATATATCAATATTTTTGTGACATTTTTTGAAGTCATGACGTCATTATGGCTTCCTGTTCATCACATAGTTTGGAGCTTAGATTTTTCTGAGCCAGTGCACCCTTGCCGTGTTTGTGTGCAAAAATGGTGCTTTTGTACGGCGTGTAACTATTATTTCGCTATCTCACCCCACTATAAACGGAGATGGTGACCCTATCTCCCCTTCCCGACTGCAAGTGGATTAGTCCAGAAGCGACCGTGACATCATAATGCCGTTAAATATTCCTGGCATGGGCGCCCAGAGCACCAAATTAAGTTGAAATACCTAAGATCCTATATAGCGACATGTACGATTGGGGAGCATTGGCATGATAACTAAAAGATATAGTATTGTATTAGTCGCAGCAGAATTTTTACTGTAAGTTGTTGTGTTGTTGTTGTAATTTGGAAATTGCTTTGTATGAAATTAGGCTGCGTTATGTACAATGTATATATATCTCAAGTTTAAGGGTGCATTATTGCAGTGTCGGAAACGTGTGATGCTCAGGAAGCGGATACCAAAACGTTGGAACTATTCGAAGAAAATAAGCGGGACGAATATATATGGCAGAGAAAACAGAAAATGATGCTGACCACAGATTATAAAGTTGACAGAACAGCTCGCAGGTTTGTCACTTTCATGAAGTCACCGTCGCTATAATTTGTATTCTGTAACCAAAATTTCTTAATGCGGAACTAGGGGTCTTCTAGAGAATTCTTGTAAGCTTTTCAAAAGGTAGGGGGAAATTCAACAGTTCGGTAAAAGAAACAATCTATCATATTTTTATGTAAAATATGTTGATGATGGACAGATGTATTCAGACGTGTCACCGGTGTGATGGATAAGAATGTCCTGGTGATTAGAGTCCCTTTTCATATCCTCTTCTATTGCAACTAAGAATGCACACTTATTCCCAATACGGAGAAATGTGTCCTAGCTGGGTTAGAAGATAGGGGTCGGACACTCTTAGCCACCGGACATTCTTAGCCGCCACACCGGCACCCCTTGTGGCATTCAGAGCTCATATTTTCATTCACCAGTTTCATGGAATTATTGTTAAAAAATACACGTTAACTTGCCAGATTTTGACACTTTCCATTTTTACCCCTCAGCCCGATTGGGCCAAGGGGTATTGTTGTCACCCCGTCTGTCTGTCCATCTGTCCGTCCGTTCGTCCTCTTTCCCCTCGGACGTCTATATCTTGAGAACTCCTGAAGACAGGTCGACGAATCTTCTGTCCAATATAGAATGTAATCTGTAGATGTGCCTTTTGTATATGTTTCGTTGGTTAGGTCCTAGTCTGTTTGTCTGTCCGTCCACTTTTTTGTCCATCTGTATCATGGTTTAATTCCAACATTATGTATTATGGGCCTTCCTGTGTTAAGTTTCTAAAATCTAGTGGTGGTCAAATCATTTACATAATATTTCCCTGTATTCAGAAGTGTTTTCTTCCAATTTTACTTCCAAAATATTCATGGAATGTTTCAAGCATTCTACCTGATCTCATAAATCTACATATTACATGCACCAAAACAGGGGAGATAACCACATCATAGAGAATTGAGTTGTATAATGTACTGGGTTGGGTGGATTCAGGTTCCTGTTGCTTCAATGCATTTTGCTGAGAAGCAACAGGAACTTGATAATGTGATGTCTAACACTGTAATATAACTTGTCTTTATTGCACCATGTAAGCGTCCTGTCTGTGTCTTGTGCACTGTCCTCAGTGTTTTATAGGGTGGATGGAGGGTGTCTGGTTCTCTGCTGCTTCAGAGATTTCTTCTTTGAAATGGAGGAACACAACTGGGCTGGGTGGTGCTTAATTGGTTCGTTGTGATATAGCTGAAATATTGTTGAAAGCGACGTTAAATTCTATTCACTCACTCACTTCTGTATAATGTACTGGAAAATGTACATGTAGTGCAAGTTTAACTCTACAATTTAAATCTTCACAACTGTTTCTGCTTATGAATTACCATTTAGCAATTACTCAATTGACTTTAATTATGCTTCAGTTGTAATTTGTGAAATTTCCAGGTCTTGGGAACACTTACAGATAGTAGTTTGGTATCCATTTGTGCCACTATCAGCTGTGAACCGTATAAATCTACGTATATAGTATACAGAGGCTTTATTTTTGAATGATACACTGAATAAAGCCAATGTTAATTGTTACATCTTCTGAATAAATGTATGAAACTTCAAGATGTATTAGGATGCATGAAATGAATCTATCCAACTTGATAACGAAAGTAATTTGTATTACATGTACAACAACAATTAATTGTATTACATCAACAACAAAATGTGTCCTCGCCCCCGATAAATGATAGCTATTCTATGAAAATGATGAACAATATGAGAATAATACAGCATTCTCTTTGGGATTTACACAAAAGCCCCAGCGAACGGAAAAAAACTGTCGACAAAAGTCCCAATGGACAAATCCAACATTTAGTTTCAGGCCAGGGCAATAAAATCACAACTTTACCAATTTACCAATATATACCCCCGTACATAGGAGGTATACTACTGGATTCCGATTGCCCATCCGTCCGTCCGTCTGTGTGTCCGTGCATCCATCTGTTCGCCCGTCAGAAGTTCGTTTCCGAACAATAACTTGATAACGGTTCAGCGGATTTTTCTCAAATTTGGTATGCATATACCATGCCATGAGGTGTCGCCTGGGATTGCATTTCCCACCTGGTGGTAAAATCCTATATGCACTTCCGGGCAATAACATGAGAACCTTTCATCGGATTCTTCTCGAATTTAGTATGTATATAGGCCTATCATGCCACGAGATGTTGCTTGGGCTGGACTGTTAAGGGACTGAGGGGTTGTAGCACCGCTGGTGCCTCATGTTATGTCAGAGTTCATTGGTTGAATTTTAAAATATTCGTTAAAAAAAGTTCCATATGGACAGGTATAACTTTTCTGTTATAGGCAATCTGATTAAAACCAGATATAATAAAACGTTTCCCCATCACGTGGCTCATTTAAGAGTGACGATGTGATCAAATATGGTGTTTCGTATTTATAGGATGGCTGCATTGGAATCGAAGATCGATGATATACACGAACGTTTATCTGTTGGCGATGCTAATCCGTGTCCGGATAATATAAAGGAGCCAGAATTGATCGATCACCCTCGCAAGGAAAGACGGGGTCTATTACGTGAAGGAATAAACAAACTGGACGAGCAGGTGAAATCAGACTATTTTTTTCATAATGCCATTTGTGTCAATAAAGGGAAGTTATGTTTTTGACAAGTGTTATCTCCCTTATCGACCACTCTCTATTGTGCACAGGGCACGTGTTCATACTGCTGATGCCTACAATGTGTCAAGAAAATGTCTCATAACTTATAACACGCGTCAAATCCGACATTTAATATTCACCCGTCGTCCGTAAAATAATTTCCACGTCAATAATCGAAATACCTATATCGTATGACAGTTAGAACCATTACACATGTGTATAAAATAAAAATAGTACAAATCACAAGATGGTCTCCTACAAAGCGGTCAACAGTTTCCAATGATGTCAACAAGACATGATAATGCTCTTTGCGTTAAATGCTATTTCCATGCTTTGCGACACACTACTTGTTGTAACGTCGTATGTAAAAGTAACGCCATGCTGATGTAGATATTTAATATTGTCCACTGTCATCATTATACAGCACATGTAGAGAAACTAACATATGCCACTTGAATGCTGGAAACTCTCATTATTTCTACTGATGGGGCATGAATGAACGGGTCTATTGGAATATACGCAAAACGACTGCCGCTAAATCGTTACCAACACTTTAACAGCATGTACATGTAAATACATCATGTATCATGTTTCGCATTGGAACTGATTGGCGAAGTTCAAAAACCATTCAGTCTGAACATTCACTCTGTACTTCCTTTTAAATTCTTCGGTACTTGTATTTTGCAACTTTTCAACATTGTTTTCCCTAAGGTTAAAAAGATCCAAGAAACTTTGGATGCATTGCTACGTTCTCAGAACGTCAATAACGCCATAGCTTTGAACGACACAATGCCTCGGGTTGTCCAGACTCAGGCGACGACGGAAGAATCGGCGGAAGTAGAAGCAACTGATGACGGTAAATTAAAAATTTATAATCTGATGTAATATGTTATTTTCAAGAAGCTGAATAATACATACGGGACAAATGTTCCTTTACAAGTTGAGCTGTATTATTTTCTTATACGTTCTTTCCTGGTGAAATACATAATATTTTCTTGTTATATATCAATTATCTCCCTTGTTTGTATTACCGCTTTTGTTTTCAAAGGCAACCTTTGTTACATTCCATTCCGTCGTTTGTTCAACGCTACCAACCTCCCCACCTCCCCGCAGGCTCCCCCATAGCGGAAGATGACGTTGCTATGATGTATAGGGGAAACCCGTGCACACACGGTTCAGTTTTTATCCGACCCAACCGCTCCTGCAATTTTGCACATGAGCGAACTACTTTTCAAATGCTCTGTCAATATAAGGGAGGAAAATAATCTCCAGATCATTCTTTTTAATGCTAGGTCAACATGGTATTATGCAGGATTGAAAAGTAATCGTAATGTTCCGCAATTTTTTACGATTTTACTATTATATGATGTCACTTCCGATGGTGTGCTGCTCGGGCGGGAATCCTGTCCAAAAATTTGACTGGTGGCTTGGGGTATTATTACGCCCCCGGTGAGGTGGTTGCATCAATCCGTTCGCGCCAAATTTCACTTTAATGTTGTGGCGTAAAAGTCAGGCAGTGAAGCTGAATTGTGCCGCAATATATTCCACTGGCTGACTAAGGATTGAAAGGAGCGTCACACAGTTCAAACGGAAATTTTCCAAAATGGGATGGAGTATGCAATCTATATAATTACGTGATTAATTTGCCAGATTGTGCATATTTGTGCGATGAATCTCGAGGTGAATAGCTCTGATGATGGCAAACCATCCGCAATAAAGGGTGCTTTTCCCCGTATAATTTAAATCATTACTTTATAGTTTAGTAAAAATATCAACGACACTGGGAGAAACTTTGCTGGAGCTGGTGTCGAGCTCCGCACGCGCTCATCATATATACGTGTGTGAGACATCCTAAACCATCTAGTAGTTTGTTTTCTAATCTGATTGTTTTCAATAATTCCGATCGAAAATTTCGGTCCACAACGATAATACCTAAACACTGGATAAACAATTTCATATGTATATAACTGAATAATTCGAATATTTTCAGCAATATATCACATCTTTCATTTCTATTCCAAGGTCAGGAAACAGAATATTTGAATACGTTGTTGTTGAGGAAAATACCGCTCATGCGGCAGACTACCTCGGTAGAGACGAGCAGTCTAGTACCTATTAAGTCGAGAACCTCTCCTTACCCCGGCTCCAGCATCATACGTGTCGACATACCAGAGGAGAAAACTGCGTGGGATGTAAGTTTCACTATATGTTTCACACACATCTACCTATGCACCTGAAAATAAAAACAAACAAAAAACAAACAAACAACATGATTATCGTGTATGTGGATGACCGCAGCCTTATGAATCTCCGAACGGACACTCATACATTGGCGCTCGATATCTCCAAAGAAGCCACCTCGTTGCGAGGGCCAATCTTCCATTCCTCACTTCATTCCTCCTTCCCTCCATACAATCAACACTCCCCCTCCAGTATGCATTTAAGAAGAAACTCTTAAGAACATTTGTATAAAGATAATGCCATGGTTAAAGTTTGAATAAGTATAAATTTTAATGGAATGAATTATGTATAAAAGAGTGAAAAGTTAATGTATACTATATAATGACATATCTCCGCAATATATTATCACTTGCTTAATAAAGTACGTATTATACGGCGGTTGTGCATTAATTTCTTCGTGCTGAGTAACATATCTCATCTATTGCTGTCAACAGAGTAGCTTCTTTGTGTTCCTAATAGTAGAATATATAACCCTATATCTGGTTTGATGACGTCACTATGGAGTTGCACGGTTTCAGTACAAGCTTTGCTATAAGATACCCATCGATGAAAGTTGTACACCTCTAGCTATCACCGTTCTCGAGATATAGAACTACTGCTGGTTGGATGACGTCATAATGATGTCATTAATGGATATCAATTATTGCCTTTATCCATTAGTGAAGGTCCCATACCTGTAACTCTAACCATTCGGGAGAAATTACGGGTTTGATGGCGTCACTTGCGGTTTGGTCGTCATTGTTTAAAAAATCACAACATTCTACGCGTAGCATCTATAAAGTAACCTACTGACCAAGTTCCGTGACCCTAAGTCAATGGAGTCGAGGTCAAATAAATTGTGGTGCAAAAAAAATCGGGTCACCAAGTTAAGAGATGGTGAAAAGTGTTCTACAGTGACATCCATTACTACTGAGAAAACTAAAATAGGATAAAGAGAAAGTCTATGTAACGAACTGGAACTGCCCCACTGAGTAACTGATTGGTGTAACTGCACCACTGGTAACTAGTAACTGGCGTAACTGCACCACTGAGATACGAGAGCGTAGTTTTCTACAGACAGTATATAGTGTGGGCGAAAGCCACAAAAGTTCTGCTGACTGGACACTGGAGTGACGTCCCGGTATCGTAAAAAGTTTTAGACTCAAACGCTATACATTCACCTATGTATACTCTAAAAAACAGTACAGGAATCATCATTTATTTTCAGGTCGATTATCCCATGTATAACCCGGTTAGCTATACACACCAAGATGTCATGGACATGCCCAAATGGGCAGACAACGATATCCCGGGGTAAGTAGTTAATGGACAATTTTACGTCGATTGGCGCGCTAAAAGTACAGTTAAGTTTTGACATCCAGTGGGTCGAACACAAATGCTAGCATAGCAAAGCACATGAAAGTAACGTCTTCGTAATTTTTACGCGGCAAAACTTGTGTATGTGTATAGTTTTCTTGAAATCTGTTTCGAAGTTTTGGAAGTACTGCGACGTCGAGCCCTCAATTTACAACAAACGTGTGCCCAAGTCTGGCTTGTTAAGTCTTCAAACCCACAAATATCTGTGTTTGTCGAGTATTGTTTTATTAGACTCGATAAAGGGAGCCCTGTGTTACCTCCTCTGAGCATCACACCCAGCAACATGACAGTTAACGCGATTTCGCAGGCCTGTAAAAATGGCAAATTTACTTTGCCCCGCAAGCTGTACATGACGTCATTGCGCATACTCGGCCACAACGTCATCTAGTTATGTAAAGTGGTCCATTCAATTAGCCGCTTTGGATACATGTTCATGAATTTTATTGTCACAAAGGTCATGTCTCATCCATGTCAGGATTCGATGGTTGACGCGGAACTATTTTTGGACGATGGATGTCAATGCAGTGATACTTATCAAACGAAAGGATCAGCACGATCCCGGCATCATTCAAAACTATCGCATTCGGAACTGCCTATCGGAAATCTACGAAGGGACACAATTACTCTCAGACACTTGACACGGTCTCGGATAATGCAGGACATTAGTATACCTCGCGTCGCACTGCTGGGAATCCATATTGGCATCCATGTTGAAAGCACAGTATCACGCCGAATCTCCGAACAGTGCATGTCAGCTGTATGACTTCCGTTACCATGGAGATCAGCTCGAGAAGAAAAATCAGGAGAAACACCTTAAATTAGAAGAGATGCTTCGCGGGTAGAATAAAGAGAATATCCATTTCATTTAGATATATATTTTATCTTCTGATAAGGGAGAAATACACGAGGATTATGTGAGCAGAAACAAATCCTATAGCATGCATGTGATGTGCCTCACGTGCGCCGGACGGATCACGGTTTACAGCTGAGAGCGGTAAAATCCTTAGACCATTAATGCGCGAGGTACTATGACTTGGACGGAATAGGTCGAGCAGTCGCGAATGTACTCTCAGACTGTCCTGGCATGGATTTCCTGTAAAGCTCCAGAAGTGACAGGCGGGAAGAGCCGAAGTACTTACGCGGATCCACGGTCTGTTTGTCTTGAAAATCACTACCACGATGTGTAATCTGCGTCCGATTGATTCCATAGCCATTTATCAAGGAGAATTCTCCTCCAAGAATAAAAGCATGAGACACTGCAAGTGAAATAGCTCCAGTCATCATTCAGCGATTCCGAATGCAGACCATGTCATTCGAGGGACTCTATTACTCTGAATATCCCCGAGAAGTTGCGAATACTTATATCAGCTTGTATACCCCCTACACTCTCAGAATGATTTAGGGATTTCTGCTGAAATTCAGGCCATACATCTACAATTCAATTTCAGGGATTTTAGGCTGAAATCCAGGACATTTTCCATGAACTCAATGGTGACCTCGCTGAAATTCAGGAAATTGGCCCTGAATTTCAGGTTGGAATCCCTGAAAATTGCCTGAATTTCAGGAGAAATACTTGAATCATTTTGAGAGTGTACTCGCAGGTGTTACACCGACAGTTTAGGAGGTTGCAAACTCTGACAATGGGAGAATGGAAAGAAAGTAGTTCCCGGTGATTATTATAACGAGTTCTCATTCACCCCCATGGCTCATTCACTCCCATGGGTTCATTCACCCCCATGTGTTAGTTTATAGGGATAGGTAGATCGCGTGCCCTTTCTATACTACTCATCGCGCACTACTCATCGCGCACTACTCATCGCGCATGCGCAGTCGACCCATTCTACTGTAGGGTTCAAGCCCGGCCCATGGAATCTGAGGTAGCGAAAACCCCAGGTCTCTCGTCCCACCCTATCCCGCGCCACACCTATAGGGATAGGGAGATCGCGTGCCCTTTCTATACTACTACTCATCGCGCATGCGCAGTCGACCCATTCTACTGTAGGGTGCAAGTCTGGCCCATGGAATCTCGGGTAGCGAAAACCCCAGGTCTCTCGCCCCACCCTATCCCGCACCACATCTATGCGACCCGCTGTGCAGTGAGTAAAGCGGAGGAGGAGGAGTAGGACACGCCACGGATTATGCGACCCGCTGTGCAGTGAGTAAAGCGGAGGAGGAGGAGTAGGACACGCCACGGATTATACTAGGGAGATTTTACGCGTGCTCGGATTTAATGCTAACACATGGAGTGGGGTCTTCTACCTTGTGACAGATCCACTTTTTTCCATTTTTCTCTCAAAGTTCGGGAGATATTCCATGGAATGTGTATGACGAGTCCGTCGGAGTGAACAGGGTCAGCTATCAAGGGGAATACGAGATTGTCAACGGGTTCCCATTAAACCCCATAGGACGAACAGGCTTATGTGGTAGGGGATGGCTCGGGCGATGGGGACCCAATCATGCTGCAGACCCAATAGTGACAAGGTGAATAC
This sequence comes from Hanleya hanleyi, assembly GCA_036873755.1. Taxonomy (NCBI): domain Eukaryota; kingdom Metazoa; phylum Mollusca; class Polyplacophora; order Lepidopleurida; family Hanleyidae; genus Hanleya; species Hanleya hanleyi. The sequence goes on from JAVTVY010031826.1 coordinate 109,805, forward strand.
TTCTTTTAGGTATAACTCGCATATTCTAGTATTTGAAATGTTCACACCATCTTATGGAAGCAAATATTCCGATCTCAAGGCAATACTCTGACGAAAAACGTGACTGTCTGTTCTTAAGATGGTTTCCGACATAAATGCATTCATCTTTATAGATTATTTACTTAAACGAAGATAGTGGACAGAAAGAAAGAACAAATCAGCAATGCATGTGATAATAACATTAGTGTGAATCATGACCAATTAAGGATGTCCGCTGGTGGTTTTTGACTTTGGCAGCCATTTTGCCTGTTTTTCTATTGGGTTATCTCCCTTTCCTAGGTTAAGAGATGGGGATTTCCTTTAAAAGCCTTCTAGCCGAGAATTTTGCACACCAACATCCATCCAATTTGCTAAATTTTGATAGACAATGTGATCATCTGCAAACAGTTAGAATATAAGAAAAAGTTAAATTCTATTTATATGAATTTTTCATGAATATGCTTCAAAACTAGGGCTATTCCCTATGCTTTCTGTGTTATCAAATTGAGCATGGGTCAGTCCACTTAACGTTGCCTACAGTTAAAAAATGCACACCAACCTAAAAAATTTTCTTTGTTTTTCCTCATATTACACAATTATGAATGCAACAACACACATTATTAAAAAAGTTAATTACTTTGATTTACCACCACCGAACATCCTTAAAGGAATTAATGGTGAGATATATACTGTTCTTCTAACGGGATTGATGTCACTCTAAAAATCTCAATATCTCGAAATTAACAAGTCACAGCAAGCTAAAATTCACATACATATCATTGAAGTGCAAATCTAGTAAATATGTATCCGATAAAAACATTTTTAACTTTATAAGTCTTTGGTACAAAAGATGTCACTTTGATGAAAATTTTTAATTCAGTATCGTTTAAGAAATACCAAGAATGTCCTGCTTGTCATTATTTTCGAAGTATCCAGTTCAGTTTGATCATAATAATCATCCATGATTAACTGAGGTCACCTCGAAATCATCTTCACAAGTCCAGGTAAATCCTAAATCCTCGCAGAGGGTTTATCTGGACATTTGGTGATTCGAACAAGTTCTTGAGTCGATGCCTCTATTATACAATCTCGTATATTTCATCCCCGCACTTGTTTTGAATTAGCGAGTCGCCCAAGCCTGCGGGTTTTGCTTCGACATCCCATGTCGATTTCTTCCCGACATCAAAGCAGTTTGGCCCGCGATGAAATCCAAACATGTCACATCTCATACCTCGCAGCGGATTGGCATAATCAGCTGGCTTAGCGCGTTCACTGATTGGTTTGATTCAGATGAAACCCCTTGATCTATTTATATCCAGAACTAGTATAGGTAACTAACCAAGCTAGTGTATCGATCCTTACAGATCGATCGATACACTGGCTCGCCAGGATGCTACGAGATATGCCAATTTTACTACCTACTTTTTCATCTGAGAAATCATTTTGAGGAGATCATTATATCTCGTGAATAGACGGCTACTCAAAAGTGACTTTTTGTTCATCAAAAATGTACAAAAGTGCTCTAAAAACAGTTTTTGTTTTATCAGATATACATGCATTCACCGGGTTGCATAAACACTGCATCAGACAACCTACAGTGCAGATAATATTTATGTGAATTTTTCAAGTTGCTGCCATTTGTTAATTTCAACATATTGGAACTTCTGTGGGTTGACACCAATCCTGTTACAAGAACATCCTTACAGTGAACTATGATTTTTATGTCAATATTGAAAGCACAGAATAATTACAAAGTTAACTTTGATTAACTTTAATGTGGATTCTTTCATCAAGGGTCTCTTCATCCACAGATGGAAACTTGATGACAATGGCGAGGTGGTAACGAGAGATGGGTGTCCAGTACTGGAATTTGTGGCCGTCCGACGACATGACAACAAACACTGGGCGTTACCTGGGGTTAGCATACTGACGACTATATACTCGTATTTTGCCCGGCCTGCATCATATTCAAAATTTGTTGATGAATCCTCCCGGTTCAACCTATCGCTTGACAGAGTTGCAAGCCTTACCAGAAAGATCCTATCAGTAAATATCTTATAGGATCCTTTTGAGTTTGATTAAAATCCTAAAGGATATTTTCAATAGATGACCCTATAGGACTTCTTAGTTGTATCCTATATGATTTTCTTCAAGAATCCTATAGGATTTTCTTCAAGAATCATATAGGAGTTCCTTGAAGGATCTATAAGCTTCTCATGATGTGGGAACCGGATTATGACGGTATTTTTGTTGTCCTAGACTCAAATATTACTGATAAAAGTTGAGAAGTTGTAAGCCTATATGTGCTTCATTACAATGATTCATTTATGAGAATCTTCTGATAAAATAGCTTAATTTCACGATGAAATCTACAGCAAAGTTATATATAGTCACCAGGTGCGACAGCCGACTGAAATAAAAGATTTTAAAACAATGTGGCTAAAAATTAGACTATCAAACAACGTCATCCTCTTAAATATCTCTTACATAGTTCCTAAAAGCCCCGAATCTATATACCTAGCCTTCGAAGACATGATCGAAAATGCATTGGACACTAACGTAAATCTGGTTTTACTGGGCGATCTCAATGATGACCTCTTACATGACAACTCTCGTTTTTTCTTTGACATCTCGCAACGATGTAGCATCCATAATATAATATCTGAACCCACTCGAGTTACAGAACGCTCAGCAACTTTGCTGGACCCAATTTTTATTACCAATACTCTTAATATACATGATTGTGGTGTTTTTAATGTCGACCGAAAGATTAGTGATCATGATGCCACATATGTAGATCTGTCCATTAGCTCCAATTTACGACACGCATACAAGAGACAAATCTGGATATATAACGGCAGTGACTACGATAGGTTCAATATGCTATTAAACGACATCGACTGGAATCGTTTTTTCATGGCTTGCCCAGACGTAAACGAAGCATGTGATAATTTCACTGCGAAATTTTATGAAATAGCTAAACAGTGTATCCCAAACAAAACCGTTACGATAAGACCAAACGATAAACCGTGGTTCGATTCTGAGCTACGGAAGGAAATCCGTAAACGGGATAGAATAAAGAAAAAGGCAAACAAAAGCATGAAAATTTCTGACTGGAACAGATACAAAACAATTAGAAATAAAGTTAACAATATGAAAAAACATGCCCAAGAAACCTACCATAACAATATAGAAACTGAATTAGACTCAAATAAATCTACTAACCCAAAATTTTATTGGAAAAAACTCAACCAAATTATGAATAGATCAGAAAATAGAGAAATCCCACCGTTAGTGAATATAGATGCTGATGGGAACGAACAAATTGTGGAAGATTGTATGGAGAAGGCCAACTTACTGAATGATTATTTTGCCTCTGTGTCCACTATTGATGACAATGGAGTACAGTTACCCCCCCTTTAAATACAAATGTGATGGTAGAATTACAGATATCAGCATAACCGAAGACGAAATTTTTCATATAATCCAAAACCTTGAAACTAACAAAGCTGTTGGGAATGATTTTATTAGTCATAAAATGCTTAAAGGCGTATCACGATCAGTATGTAAACCACTTAAAATTTTATTTAATATGTCTTTATCGACCGGCAAATTCCCCAATCAATGGAAAGTCTCTAATATTATACCAGTCTTTAAAAAAGATGATAAACATTTGCCTTCTAACTACCGTCCTATTTCCCTGCTAAGCTGTGTGGCAAAAATAATGGAACGCGTAATATTTAAACATGTGTATAACCATTTGCATTATAATAACGCTTTTTATAAGTACCAATCAGGTTTTCTTCCCGGTCATTCAACTGTACTACAGTTAATCGATTTTTATCACAATCTATGTAAAACTCTTGATGATGGGGAAATTGCTTGTGTTGTATTTTGTGACATTTCCAAAGCGTTTGACAGTGTCTGGCACAAAGGCCTTCTTTTCAAATTAAAACAGTATGGAATTGAAGACGATCTATTAACATGGTTTGAAGACTATCTGAGTGAGAGATGCCACTGTGTGCAAACTGGAGTAGCCTATTCGCAACTGAGATCCGGTAACGCCGGCGTTCCACAAGGATCAGTTCTGGGACCTCTTCTTTTTTTAATCTATATCAACGATATCGTTGAAAATCTTATTACTATCGCCCGCCTATTTGCGGACGATACTTGCCTGATGTATTCGTCCCCTAACATACTTGAAATTGAAGTAATAATGAACCATGATCTGCGTAAACTACAAGACTGGTCCAAACAATGGCTATTAAATTTCAATGCTTTAAAAACAGTCATGTTACTAATCAGCAATAGAAACCTAATCAATCTGCCTGAAATCTATTTAGATAACACTCTTCTCCAGATATCCAATAATCACCGTCATTTAGGTTTGGTATTCCAAAATGATTGTAAATGGCACAGTCATATCTATAATATATGTTCAATTGTATCTAAAAGAATTGGAATCCTGCGCAAATTTAAATTCAAACTTAAAAGAAAAACGCTGAACCAAATCTACATCAGCTTTATCAGACCAACCTTTGAATATGCTTCTGTAGTCTGGGACAACTGCACCAAAGAACAATCCGAAACTATTGAAAAACTACAATTGACTGCAGCACGTATTGTTACTGGCCTGCCCGCTTACGCTTCAAGAGAGTCTCTTTATTTTGAAACAGGGTGGGAAACGTTGAAAGCTAGGAGGGAAAATTTAAAACTATCAACCATGTACAAAATCCACAATGGTGAAGTACCGCAATACCTAGCAAATCTAGTCACTCCTCTTGTTGGTGAAGCAACACCTTACCGACTTAGAAATGATAATAACTACACTATCCCAAAAACACGTCTAACACTATTTAAAAATTCATTTATACCTTCCGTCATTAATCAATGGAATAACCTTCCGCATGACAGTAGAAACTCGAGCTCATATAATTTGTTCAAGTCTAAAATTTCGGCCAAAAAACCACCCCCTGTGTACTACTCTGTTGGATACAGGAAAATGAATATATGTCAAACGAAATTACGACACGGCTGTAGCCAGCTTAATGGGGATTTATATCACATAAAACTTCACGAAACCGGACATTGCGCATGTGGGGAACCAACAGAGGATGCCGAACATTATTTATTATATTGTCCGCGTTACGAAAATATAAGAAAGGAATTACTTGATACAAAACCGCCAAATACGAATGTCCATCAGTTGTTGTGGGGCAGTTCATCTCTCTCGCTAACTAACAATATACAAGTATTCAATGCTGTCCAAAAATTTATCAAAGATAGTCAGCGATTCAGCTAGATGTTTGTCTCAATGAAGTGGACCTGGGTGCCTCTTATTATCCTTAAAATCAAGACGCCATTCCCTGCACGTGTAGCCTTCACATTTGTCTATCATTGCCTGTAAGAATGTATATGTTCAAATAGTGATCTGTGACTTTTTTATCAAATTTGTTAGATCTGCACTTGGAGATATGCACAAGTTAACGAGACTGTAGCGTTGTATAAGTTTATATATTGTTGTTTGATTTTCTTCACAAAATTTGTTTTACCTATATTTGGAGAGGGGAAACTAAGTTGGAAGAACTTGTCCCCAATCCATTTGTTTTGAAGACAATAAAATAAGTTTAAAGCCAAAAAGCCGACAGGTGAGGCTGCGTCTTTCTAACGGACTTGATCAAATGACATACGTTTTGTTATCAAGGGTTTCATTGAAGCAAACGAGAGTTTTGATGCGACGGTACATCGACAGTTTGTGGATGAGACGATGGCATGCCTCCGAGATATGGAAAGAGAAGATGTTCAGCTCAAACTTACACAATTGTTTTCCGAAGGCTCAGAGGTATGTTCATTTTGAATTCGGTTACCAGTTGATGGACAACTTAGAAACTTACATGGAAGTTGCACTATCAGTTTTTTTGTTACCCCTTTCGGTGATTTTTCATACAGTTATGTCCCTTTATTGACGGCTTCAATATATGCTTTTGTACATTGTTGTCCGTGCTGTGTCTCCATTAATATTATTAATTGCCGAAGACATTTGACATTTACGTAGTAAATACTTAATACTATGTACTTGTGCACTGTCATAAGTTTTACCCGTCTTGATTATTTTCCCCCAGAGTTATGACCCTTTATCGACCATATCAATATGTTCTTGTTCGGACCATATCTCGGTTACCATTTGATGGACAACTTCGAATCTTACATGTAAGATACTTAGTGTCTTGCAGATATGCACAGTTGGAATTTTCCCCCGTTTTGGTGATTTTCTTTCGAGCTATGGTCCATTATCGTCAACATCATTATATGTTTGTCCTGGCCTTTCTCAGTCCCTATTTGATGGATAACGTAAACATTTACATAGAAGATCCTATATCCCGAAGATGTTCACTGTCAGTTTTTTTTTACCAATTTTGCCCTGGGGGTATCGTCAACCTGTAACCATCTGGGACATCTATACGCGGTAAGACTGACCTTGGGATCGTGTGTATCCATTTTCAGCCTACTTTCGGCAACTGCAAAAGGGAATTTCCAGAAATCAATACCATGTGACTTCGTCAGCCAATCAGCCAATAAGTCTACCGACGTAACCCCAACGTAACCCGGCATTTTCGACTCATGTGATGTCCTCCTACTTGTTCAAAATTACAGATCTACCACACCTCTTGGATGATACGAAAGTTATTCAAACCTATATATTTTGTAAGTCCAGAGACAATATCTGTTCCGAAGTATGAAAACCTATAATTTATCAGATTTCTCGAGTCTGTTTTCCGCCGGATGAAGGCCGAGCAGAATACGGTAAAGTAGGCCTACCGGATATCGCTCAGCGATAATGGAGACACACGATTCGCAAGCCATCTTACGGATGACGAAGTGTACGCAAATGGGGGTATCGTCTTCACAGCCACCTCGCTGGGGGGTCTAATAATACCCCAGCCACCAGTGAGATTTTTGGACAGGATTCCCGGTCGCGCGCACATCACCGGAAGTGACATCATATATAGTAAAATTGATGTTTGCCGAATATTTCGATTACTTTTCAAGTCCACATAATACCTCTGTTGACCTAGCGTTAAAAAGAATTATCTAGAGATTATTTCCCTGTTTATCTGGACAGCGCATATGAAAAGTAGTTCGCTCATGTGCAAACTGAACGAGCTGTTCGGCCGGATTCAAACTGCACCGTGCGTACGTGGGTTTTCCCCTATACGTCATAGCAACGTAGCAAAGGTCAACTTCCGTTACTGGCGGCAGGGACATAAGTGAAGTGAGCCTGTGAAACGGAGCATGCGCTGTGGGGAGGTTGTCGTCTTTATATAGTACGGCTGTCCATCCGTATGTATGCGAGCAAGATATCTGCAAAACGGTTCCACAGATGAATTCCCAACTTGATATGCTTACTTACCTAGTTAAGAGACAGAAGTCTATCAGAAACGATACTCCTTTTTTTTAATGATCAGTTTTTACCCCTCGGCCATTTTGGCCTCGGGGTATTGTCGTTGCCATGTACGTCCGTCCGTCCGTCCGCCTGTCCGTACGTCCGTCCGTCCGTTAACCGCTTGAGACACAACCACCAAATTTTCAACACTTATTTATCTAGTGCTAAGTCAGACGCCTATTGAAAGTGGCTTCCCTCGGCCCATATTTTACAGAGTTCTGCCCCTTTACAGATATATTAATTTCTATTTCTGTCCTATATGCCTGGATATAACCAACTATATCTGCAGAACTGTGTTTGGTATAGCTACTATATTTTGGAAACTTATTTATATTGTTGTATTCTACAAGCCAACAAAGGATTACTCGCCTCGGCTTGTGGAGTTTCGGATGTAATAATCTTCGATTTTGTTATCTGTAGTTGAATGTACAAGTTATATCTGCAGATCTGTGTTCAGTACAGCTTATTCGTCTCGGTTCTTATTTTACAGTAGTGCTAAGTCAGACGCCTATCGAAAGTGGCCCATACTTTACAGAGTTATGCCCCTTTACTGATATATTAATTTCTATTTCTGTCCTATATGCCTGAATGTAACCAACTATATCTGCAGAACTGTGTTCGGTATAGCTACTATATTTTGGAAACTTATTTATATTGTTGTATTCTGCAAGCCAACAAAGGATTACTCGCCTCGGCTTATGGAGTTATGCCCCTTGCGGATGTAATAATCTGCAATTTTGTTATCTGTAGCTGAATGTACAAGTTAAATCTGCAGATTCATGTTCGGTACAGCTTATTCGTCTCGGTTCTTATTTTACAGAGTGCTAAGTCAGACGCCTATTGAAAGTGGCTTCCCTCGGCCCTTATTTTACAGAGTTCTGCCCCTTTACAGATATATTAATTTCTATTTCTGTCCTATATGCCTGGATATAACCAACTATATCTGCAGAACTGTGTTTGGTATAGCTACTATATTTTGGAAACTTATTTATATTGTTGTATTCTACAAGCCAACAAAGGATTACTCGCCTCGGCTTATGGAGTTATGCCCCTTTCGGATGTAATAATCTTCGATTTTGTTATCTGTAGTTGAATGTACAAGTTATATCTGCAGATCTGTGTTCAGTACAGCTTATTCGTCTCGGTTCTTATTTTACAGTAGTGCTAAGTCAGACGCCTATCGAAAGTGGCCCATACTTTACAGAGTTATGCCCCCTTTACTGATATATTAATTTCTATTTCTGTCCTATATGCTTGAATGTAACCAACTATATCTGCAGAACTGTGTTCGGTATAGCTACTATATTTTGGAAACTTATTTATATTGTTGTATTCTGCAAGCCAACAAAGGATTACTCGCCTCGGCTTATGGAGTTATGCCCCTTTCGGATGTAATAATCTGCAATTTTGTTATCTGTAGCTGAATGTACAAGTTAAATCTGCAGATTCATGTTCGGTACAGCTTATTCGTCTCGGTTCTTATTTTACAGAGTGCTAAGTCAGACGCCTATCGAAAGTGGCTCCCCTCGACCCATATTTTACAGAGTTATGCCCCTTTACAGATATATAATTTTTCTATTTCTGTCTTATATGCCTGAATGTAACCAACTACCGGTATATCTTGATCATCCCACATAGAACTATCTCTTCCCCAATTCACACTACACATGGGTCACAATCACTTGGGGAAAGCCGAGGGGTTTTGATTAGATCAATCTCATGTTTTTTATTCAGTCCGTCAGTCAAGAGCCATTGTCTGGCATGTCATACATATACATTTCACAGGAATGATATATACTATAGCAGTATTTGCAGAACCCCCCCCCCGGTATATTGCAGTTCGTGGACCTGTTGTCAGGGGGCATATTCGACCAATTACAACCCATTTCAAGACTCTATGGATCTGTAGCATCAACATGATTGGCTAGACATGAATGTGATAGTTAGTTACCTCAGAAACGAGGAGTTTTCAGATGCGCAGCTTCGTATTTTTACTCATTTCCATACTTTTTGACAGAGTTATGGCCCTTGAACGTCAACAATATATGCCCTAGTACATTCTACTGTCAGTACATTCTAGTCTACTGTCCGGTTTGTTTGCCTGTTTCGATGATTTCTCCAGAGTTACAGCCCTTTGTCGTCAACATCGGTATATGCTATATAGCAATTGTCCGGACTACAACTCCCTGAATTCTTACCTGGTAGATGATAACTATGATGTAGATGTGCACTGTCATGTAATTGTTTTTATCCCGCAGCCTGGAAGGGGAAGCATACATCCTGATTGCTTCTGTGCTCTGTTTACAGCAATGGTGCATCAAATAATTACCCTCCTACCCAGGTCTTGTTTCATGCATTGCTATATTGATGGCAATCGATCCTGGTGAAGTGAAGAGTAACTTCCAGTCAATGGCACCGATTATCTGGGGCTGTCTGCATGCGGTACCAGGGTACTCGAGGTTGATAACCCCAGCGAACCAAAAGAAAGACAAAATAGCCTGGTTGTATCCACCAATGGTTGCAGTCGACACGGTCTCGGATAATGTAGGACGTTAGCACCTTGTGTCGCACTGCTAGGAATACATAATGGCATCCATGTTGAAAGCACAGTATCACGCTGAAACTCCAGCGCATGTCAGGTGTATGACTTCCGTTATCATAGAGATCAACTCGAGAAGAAAAACCAGGAGAAACACCTCAAATTAGGAGAGATCCTTCGCGGGTAAAATCAAGGGAATATCGATTTCAATTGGATATATATTTTTACCCCTCAGCCTTTTTTTACCCCTGTACTTTTTCTACACAAAATGTGTATCACAGCTACACAGTGATTGTAGATGTTCAATTTTGTTACAGCGATGTGTATCTGTGGTACACAGTTTGTGTACTTTTGGTACACAATTGTTTTTAGAGAGTATGGCGATGTGAACGCGATAAAAGCCAAACAGTTTCAGCTAGGGACTGATGGCCACTCTACATCACTAAGAAACCACTGCTCAGCGAATAATATTGTTCTACTTGGAGACTTCATCAATGACTTTGCTGTCAACTCCGCTGAAACAGCCAAGATAAACCACTTCTTGCAAGAGCATGGGCCCATAATCCACACCTCAACCACATATCTTAGGACAACCATTGACCAGATTTTCACCAATTTTAAACTCACAGATATACAATTTGGTGTCCATGAAACATATTATTCATATCACAAGGCTGTTTGGATTGCCATCCATCCATCCTCATCCGCGGAATCTGCTTGATCACAGATTGGAAGGGACAGGTACACAGGGATTCATACAGTTTTTGCTATCAAAAACTCTATATTATCAGGCTTCCAATGAAAATCGGAAGACATTATTGTTCAGATTATTATTAGGGTTCAAAGCCAGAATGGCTTGAAGCCTTTCGTTTTTGTTCAGAATATTTTTATTCTTCCGCCATATTTTTCGCACGCGATATGTCAAATTATTTATTATAGTCCTCCAATGCATCCAACATCCCACACTGAATTTATCATATTTTAATCTTTTACAAGCCACTGCTAAATCATCTTCTGCATTCAATCAAATCTTTTAGGCTATTACATATGCATTTTCCATTCATTGTGTACCAGTATACATTGACTAAAACTGTCTGGCTGAGGGGTTGTTGCACCTTTTAGGTGCTGCCTCATGTATCTCCCGATAAGGGAGAGATACAACGAGGACTATGTGAGCGGAAACACTTCCTATAGCATGTGATGTGCCTCACGTGCGGTGGATCACGGTTCACAGATGAGAGCTGTAAAATCCTTACACTATTAATGCGCGAGGTACTATGACTTCGACGGAATAGGCCGAGAAGTCGCGAATGCAATGGTTGCAGGCTATGATCTCACTTAATCAGATACATTTTATTTCATCTTTAATACAGGTCTATACAGGGTATGTGGATGACGAGCGCAATACAGATAATGCTTGGATAGAAACTAAGGCGGTCAATTATCACGACGAAGATGGATCTACCACAAAAGATCTGCCACTGAGGGTAAATAACCGATCACAGTTTATGGATGTATATTATATATACTGTAATGGTCCCAAACCCTGATGACGTATTACATCTCTCTCAGTCACGTGATGAATTGTGTATTCATTCATCTGTATGTCACGTGAACACCTATCCAGAAATCTAACATCGCTGATGTAACACAAAACCAATTAAATTGTCATTGTCAACGCAAAGTACATGTGCCGCAAGGCGTGAAGTCCTATATGTAACCCGATACGCCAAATTAAAGCTTGCTCTTGCGACTGTGCCAGCCCTGGGAGCTCGCGCTGGCAATTAAGTTGTTGTCATGTTACATGAGGGAGGTGACCGGCTAACTGAATTTTACAAAGATCCCCACCACCCATTTAATTGTCATGGATGTTGAGGGCCTGCATTGTATCAAGGGATAGAAGTGGGATTTTATTGTCATGGATGTAGGGGGGCTACGTCATCAGGTTTCAGGGCAATTGTCGTTTATGCTACTTTTCATAAAGAAGAAAATGCTACACATTAATGGCTTTGTATATTTTGGAGTATCTTTTCATCAGCTCTGGAATTCGTCAGATTCCACATACTAGATAAAGATGACGGGATTTGCATCTGTGTATATTGTAGCTATACATATAACAATCTTTGTGGGAAGCACTAGCGATAAGAATATGATGATGTTCTGCTGGTTTCATTACCCCCCCCGTTATAACATGAGGTGACGCAGATGGACCGTACAATTTAATGTGTCGTGTTCATCTGAAGAGAGACGGCACGAGTCCGCTGGTAAAGGCGGTTTATCCGTACCATCCATGTAGTTGAATATAATGTTACACATTTCTAGTTGATTTGCTTTTGATTTTATTCCATGTTTGGTTAGCGTTTGGTGTTAAAGTCTGTCCATTTTAAATAGTTGCCTACTTTGGGGTCTTTAAAAAAATCTTCATTTCGCTCGGCATCAATTTTCTTTGTAGCGTGTAGAGGAAACTGAAATCTACAAAATCGTCATCATTTATCCCTGATATTCGTAATGCATTACGTTGTAAATAAGTTGTTAATTATCTCTGTATAGCATGCCATAATACTTCTTTAGCGGACAGATCGTTCAATTGCATAGGGTGACATCTTAATATATGAATGTTCTCGTGGACAAAGGGCAATTAACCCATATCATATAATAAAAGGCATGGCGGTTTGACATGGGACACATGTCAACACAACCCATCACTGACCACAAATGTGATCATATATGGCCTTATAGATCTTTGTCCGTGAGAGTATCAATACATTATGCCGTCATCCTATGCAATTGGACCTCGGCGCATGAAAAACGTATCATAACGTTTAGATGAAGAGGATTGTGAAGTTATTTAACACAGGATAGATTGGTAACAATTTGAAAATTTCACACACGCGCTGCGAAAAAAGCATTTATACCAAACCAACTGTCGATTTTTAAAAAAGCTCCAAAGTATGCGACTAATTGAAATGGACGGACTTTAAAAAGTCGCGTGTGAATAAGGTTCTTGGATTATGGACGCACAAGTCCCTTATAGACGAGGGCTGATCACTGAATGTGGGATCTGAGGCTTGTACCAGATCCATTATTCTCACAAAGTGATATAAACAACAAATATGTCTATATTATGTCGGTTGCATGTTGTTGCTACAATTATTTTTCAGGCTGGAAAGACCGAAGATGCGGCGGCCTGGCTCCCGATTTGGTCCAAAATCCCGATGCAAGCTAACCACTGTTTTATCCTGGAGAGAGTGGCCGAGATGCGGGATGCCGCATTCTAACTTTATCGCGTATGAAGACTTATCCTATACGTGCAATAACATATCTGTAACAGCCAATGACAGTTATGTGCAAAACAAAATGCGTTTTATATAAAACGGATTTTAAGGAGAGATATTTGTTCACTTCGCATTTCATCAGATTCATCATCATATACATGAATATATATGTGTTCCCATACCCGCTATACCGAATAAACCGCACTGTTGTAGACTAATGAATCTTGCCTCACAAGCGGGAGGTCCGGGGTTCAATCCCGGGTCGGTTAATGCCAAAGACTTTAAAGAAATGGAACTTGTTGCTTCCTCGCTTGACACTGAGCAAGAAGGGGATAGATCAAGGATTGGCTGGCCCAGTGACAGGATAATGTGACTGGGTGCAGTGTCATGCCTGCCTACGACGTGATGCTTCAGAGAGACAGCACTACAAAATGGTGGCATTGCTCTTTTACAAGTAGGCATCTTCGTGAAATTAATGAAAGCGATGAAAAATCCTACTCACCTACTCACTCGATACCGAATAATACTTTCTATTGTGTCTTTCTGCTGCAAATGTTCGTCTGGAAGTCAACAGTGGATGGTCAACCAAGTATGATGCATTTATGCCATCCTCTGTCAATAGCAGAATAGGACCAATACGATGTTGCAAGGACTGCCTGCCTTACCAGATTATAGCGGTATCGATATACATTGCTCGTTTATTTCAGCAAAAAAAACAAAAACTCGCACCACACAAAACCAAACAAAAACAAGAAAAAGAAAGAAAGAAAAAAAGAAACGATCGAGTAAAGTGAAAAAACATATATCTGTATTTATGACAGATTTTACTTTCCAATAAGCATGAGGGGAACAAGAAAAAAATGAGCATCCATGTGTTGAACTTTGTTTGGTTCCCGAACAAGTAGAAAAAAATCTGTGTACATTGCAGAATCTTTTAAAACAGGGCTATACCATGCATCAAGCGCTTCCAGTGAACTTTTCTCGAATTTGGCGATACATATCGCATGATGATAGCAAAATACGAGTGACGCATGCAAGATTTATTGCGTTACGTTTCGTGTTTGTGTTTAATTCCGCTTAATCGGGGGCTAGGGGCCGTCTATGAACCCATATATTTTAAGATGCTCATGGTGTTCATGTGAATAGTCACAATCGAAGCGTGACAAACACATCATATTCTAGATAACGACTTTACAACGAAAAGAATATTGATCCGATACGGATTTGATATTTTTGGAACTGTTGACTCTTCTCTCTTGCATTTGTATGTATACTAAGAATTTTTTTCTTCTTGAATTTGGTGATAATGCTGTTGTATGAATTATGTCTTTGGATTATGAACGCGGAAATTCTCTAATAATGGACGACGGCTGAATATTGAATGACGGACTAGACGCTTGTATTTCGATTGAACTGATATTTAATATTTATATTATTTACACTTCCGAACATGATCATTTACTTGGCTGTGAATATTTGAAAAAAAAAGATTGTGAGAAACAACAAAACAGGCAAAGCAAATAAAGTTTGCACAGGCGAAGATTTCTTGCTTTATTGCTCGGATATACGCTAGAAGGCGTCAACGGCCATGTAAGATCCCTGAAGCTTCCGGGGCCTAGACGACCCCTGGACCCTCGCCTATTGTGTTCTGATATTGTCCCCTCCAATCACAAATTGCTTCCGCCGTGCCTGCTTTACCATGCTGTTTTTGCATCTCTCCCCCCCCCCCCCCACCCCCACAACTCGTTGACACCAAGGCCGCATATGATTAAGGCAAACCGGGGTTCTCGAACACGTTATTTGGGGCTTCCGATCAGCTACTTTTAATATGCTGCAGATCAAGCGTAGGCCTACTAATCCTAATCTTAGTTATGCTGACTGCAAGACAATATGGTTAAGAAGTTTTACCGCGGGATTGTTACCAAAATGTAGTCAATATGTAAGATGCTGATTCGAGTTGAGAATTTACATCGATCCCGCTCTCCCGCTCGATTCCCCGGTCTCTCGACATCGTTGGTGAGGTGGGGGTGTGGGGTCGGTTATGTAGGACCCAATCGTGAGATTTCTATTCGTACGTAACTCGCTTGATTAATTCAAGTTTGGATCAACACCGGGCCACCCGATCATCTTAATCAAATCGGCCCGAGTTACGATCAGGCTGATTGTATTTCCCTTTTCCCACAGTTATAGGGTGATCTGGTATTTAAATGTTAGGAAACTGAAACAGCTAAATCAGATAATAAATCATTGGTTTCATCTAATAGTCATCGCCCGAGACTGAGGGATTAAAGCTGAATGAACACCCACTAGGACGCGAGTGTTAAAACAGCTGAATTCAGAAGTCGATGGCGGTAACTGACCTAAATAATGGATATATCCGCTCTTATGATGCATTGCTTCTCGTGAATTTATATACGCCTGTTAGTTAGGAAGGTCGGTTACTCGACTTACCAACCACTAAACAGGGTTATCTCCCCTTTGTCCTTGTAACACTGTTTGGAGGTTATCGACTTTCGTGTCATTTACGCCCGTAACTCAGCAATGGGTTACTGGACTTAAGTGTAACTCACGGACTGATTTCTGGGATCCCTTACTACTATTCAATCGCACAATCCTTGTTGAAAGTAGATCGACCGTCGTGAATATTAGATTAGCAGTCTAGACTTCCAACATTTTCCATTACATCACATTCTACATTTAGATTTCCGCCTTGGCTTTAACAGTCTGACTAAAGTCTGAATATATGATATCGTAATATGTTAGTAAGATAATATTGCTCAGATATATCGATAGACCTACCTTGAACGTGTGAGGTGAAAATATTTAAGATCCTAATCGCCTATGCAGGGACGGCGGAACAGGGATAAGCCACCGACGACGGATGAATCTGATGGTCTGGAATTCCGTGATAGTACTCTCTAAAAAACGTTGAGTGAAATTTCACTCAAGTAAGAGTGGAAATTCATCCCACTCAATACTGGAGTGAGGTTTTCACTCAACTTGAGTTACTTTTCACTCAACTTGAGTTAAATGCACTCAACTTGAGTGACATTCACTCAAGCATAAGAGTGGAAATTCACATTCATTGGTTTTAACTCAAGTTGAGTGAAAAGCAACTCCAGTTATGTGAAAAGTAACTCAAGTTGCCGAGTGAGTGAACAGGCACATTTCACTCAAACTTGAGTGGAACAATTCACTCAAGTTTTTTTAGAGAGTAAAATTTAAATCGAACACGTGCGAATGGGTTAGATAACCTCATTCACTTGCCAAACTAAATTGAGCATTGCTTGATATTTTGCAGAGGGGCTGATTCATATATTGGGTAGCCTGAACGGTCTGTCTGTAAATATGGTATAGATATACATCAAATTATCTTATTATTCCAGGAAAGGACAGGACCATATGCTTACAGAGGTGAGCTCAACAGTGCAGGTATCGCTGATTAAAATCTTCCCCATATTGTAGACATAGGAAAGAGAGGACTAATACGAACCACATTTACGCGGGAGTCTCGCTTCATTAATGCACCCGTCGGTGTGCCGATGTGATGGATAAATATGTCCTGGTGATTATAGTGTCCCTTTTCATATCCTTTTCTATTGCGACCATAGCGGACAGTTGTCCTCAATGTGGAGAAAAGTGTCCTAGCTGGGCCACCGGACATTCTTAGCTTCCAAACTGGGACATATCGTTTTAAAATCGGGGAAAAAGACGGATTCCGGGTGATTTGCATTTAAGCTCACTGGCTTGTCCTCTGATCGCGAACCGGTAATCTGACCTTTCGTCTGTGCTGCAATTTGGCCGGTAGAGATTAACCAGGAAAGGCGGCTCTCCTGATTGGTAGATCATTGACCAATGGCATGTTCCCAGCTAACAGTTATACGGTTATTTGTATTATAAGCACCTACTTAATCAGCATATGATTTCAGATATGAGGTTGTCGCCAGACAAGGAAGCTCATATGAAAAATTTGTCTCAGTTATGATAAAGCCCCGGAAACGGGAACTGAATGTCCAATGGGGAAACCGATCGAAATTAAAATTCTAAGCAACATATAAATAATTATCACCGATTTCAAAACGATAAAAAATTTTGGTTGCGTTTGAATGATACCTCTCAACGGATGCCAGAGCCTGCTGAAGAAAAAAAGAAAGAAAAAAAGCGTCTTAATTTATTGATCTTGGTATGTTTACCGAAAAGAAAGTTACAGAAAGGCCACGTACATGTATTACCTATCTGAAAAACTCTTTAGAAGAGCACGGTGAAAGGTATACCAGTATATAAGGTATACCAGTATATAAGGTATACCAGTATATAAGGTATACCAGTATATAAGAATCGATACGCTCGATAACTTTAATTAGCTAAATATTTTGTTTGATTTAGCGGTCACGTGCCACAAAGGTGTTTGGGGCAATGCAGAGCTACATGATTAACTCACGAACATTTACTAAAAAAAAAGTCTCAATGTGTATTCCATGCCACGAAGATCTCACAGTGAAACATATTCTTATCGACTGTATATAGATTTTAAGATTGTAAGAGATTCTTTTTATCGAGCAGCTACTTTGGAAGATCTTTTTAGTTGGATGAAAGAAAGCTATATCATAGGTTATTTGAGACAAATCGGTTTGTTGTATAAGTTTTAATGTGTGTATGTTTTAATGTGTTGGATTATTAAGTTATTAACTTGAATACTTAAAATTTTGTCTGATCGTCGCTATATAGCCGAAATATTGCTGAACGCGACTTAATAAATCCTCTCTCTCTCTCAGTATATCCTATAGTGTGGTACACACGTAAGTTCCTCGAGGGTGAAAACATTGTGACCAGAGCGGTAGGGTACCGTAGCGGTGATTACGTCGTCACCATAACGGTACCGTGTTCGTGATTACGTCGTCACCATAACGGTACCGTGGCGGTGATTACGTCGTCACCAAAACGGTACCGTGGCGGTGCCGGAGCGGACACACAACCACCGACGGACCACTCTGGTACCGTTACGATGAAAACGTAGTCAACGGTATGGTACCATACCGCTTCGGTACACATTGTTTTCACCGGCGGGAAACTTCGGTGTGTAGCCCTCCTACTGCCAAACTATATCGTATTAATATTTCACCGAAGAGTCGTGAAAGTCGAAACCTTAACTGTAACCTTAACCCTACCAGGGTGTACCCTCCTACTAAACTTTCTGTGCCATCTTCGGAACGACAAAAACTTGAGGGTGACACTCCGTGAATTTTTAGCTTATCATATTGGGCTCATTCTGAGCTTATTTGCATGACTCCCCCCCGAGCAGTGGATCATAGATAAGTTCAAAATGGCGCCCATGTGGGTATCTGAAAAGTGATGTTTCCGTCATTTTTCTTCAAAATTTCAAAAGGAAAGGTGGGCAAAAACATAAGACTATTATTTACTAATTTATCATACAGTTTTTGCGAAGAAATGACATAAATAAAAAAATTGAAAAATCTGACCGAAAAATGACGTTTTAGAAATTGACGTTACTGTGACGTCATCACAACGGCCATCTTAGATTTTGTTTTACATTTTCTGATATAATGTGGTAAGTTTCAGCCCCCTATAGCTAAAGGGGTAAGAAAATATTTAGGTTGGGGGAGAAATGCCCCCAGCCGTCTTAAAAAGCACAGGCCACAACGGGTTAACGGTAAGTAGTATACAAGGTGTAAATCATCGAATTAGCGCCTCACTGCGCATGCGCAGAACCTGTTTTGACGTCACAATTGGGGGAGGTTGGGGAGGTGCGCATGCGTGAGTTTGATGTGAGTGGGTGGGTTCAAAATGGCGGCACTTTTTATTTTCCCTCGACCACTGAAAGTCCGCCATTTTGAACCCACCCACTCACCCCGTGCACTGATTGACCTGGTATGTGAGTGGGTGGGTTCAAAATGGCGGCTTATGGTGTTGTGTGTGTAAAATAAGGTGCCGCCATTTTGAACCCACCCACTCACCGGTTGACAAAAAAAAAAAAAGTTCCGGCCAAAAAAAAAAAAAAAAAATGTATTCATGCGCGGTGATGCGGTTTGGCCGTGGTTTTGGCGGTGATTCGGTCTCGGGAAAAAGCTTCCGCGGAGAAAAAGTAGTCCCTAGATAAAATGGTCCGATTGGGTCGAGTGAGGTATCAAAGTGAAGCTTATGTGAAGGGGCATCTAATGGGCTGGGTGTGGGGTTGAACTATCGGCCTTCTGCGCATGCGCGGTGGCCGAAGGGTATGAAAATAGCCGTGTTGGAGCTAGGGAAGTCCCTAAGGGTCCGATGGGGTCGAGTGAGGTATCAAAGTGAAGCTTATGTGAAGGGGCATCTAATGGGCTGGGTGTGGGGTTGAACTATCGGCATTCTGCGCATACGCGGTGGCCGAAGGGTATGGAAATAGACGTTTTGGAGCTAGGGGAGCCCCTAATGGACCAATGGGGTCGAGTGAGGTATCGATGTGAAGCATTCGTGAAGGGGCATCTGATGGGCTGGGTGTGGGGTTGAAATATCGGCATTCTGCGCATGCGCGGTGGCCCAAGGGTATGGAAATAGCGGTTTTGGAGCTAGGGGAGTCCCTAATGGGCCAATGGAGTCGTAGGAGGTATCAAAGTGAAGCATTCGTGAAGGGGCATCTGATGGACTGGGCGTGGGGTTGAAATATCGGCATTCTGCGCATGCGCGGTGACCCAAGGGTATGGAAATAGACGTTTTGGAGCTAGGGCAGCCCCTAATGGTCCAATGGGGTCGAGTGAGGTATCAAAGTGAAGCATTCGTGAAGGGGCATCTGATGGACTGGGTGTGGGGTTGACATATCGGCCTTCTGCGCATGCGCGGTGGCCCAAGGGCATGAAAATAGCCTTTTTGGAGCTAGGGGAGCCCCTAATGGTCCAATGGGATCGAGTGAGGTATCAAAGTGAAGCATTCATGAAGGGGCATCTGATGGACTGGGTGTGGGGTTGAATTAGGGTCATTCTGCGCATGCGCGGTGGCCCAAGGGTACGAAAATAGACGTTTTGGCATCTAGGGGAGCCCCTAATGGTCGAATGGGGTCGAGTGAGGTATCAACGTGAAGCCTAGGTGAAGGGGTATTTGATGGCTGGGTGGGTGCATGTAAAATTTTTCCTGAAAAAAAAAATACGGAACACGGACTTTATCGAAAAACCTGGGAAAATGCCTATATGGGGTATGAGGGGTATATAGGTCGCCGGGCTTAACGGGGCTTGTCTATCAACAGAGTTATCTTTCCCTAGTTCCAGGGTGGGTGTATGTAAAAATTTTCCTGAAAAAATACGGAATACGGACTTTATCCTAAATTACGGGAAAATGCCTATATGGGGTATGGGAGGTATAGGACCATCCTGGGAAACGTACTTCTATACATTTGCGGTAGGGTTGTGAGGTCTCGTTTTACTCGTCTCGTCATTTAGAACATGATAGGAAGTGTCCCCGTGCGAATCGGTGAAATTTTTGAAAAAGTACGATATAGCCTCATATAGTCGCATACTGAGGGTATAGGACCGATGTTTGTCCCCCTGGGAAACGTACTTCTATACATTTGCGGTAGGGTTGTGAGGTTTCGTTTTACTCGTCTCGTCATTTAGAACATGATAGGAAGTGTCCCCGTGCGAATCGGTGAAATTTTTGAAAAAGTCACCGAACCCCATATAGTCCCATACTGAGGGTATAGGATCAATGTTTGTCCCCCTGGGAAACGTACTTCTACACATTTGCGGTAGGGTTGTGGGGTCTCGTTTTACTCGTCTCGTCATTTAGAACATGATAGGAAGTGTCCCCGTGCGAATCAGTGAAATTTTTGAAAAAGTACGATATAGCCTCATATAGTCCCATACTGAGGGTATAGGATCGATGTTTGTCCCCCTGGGAAACGTACTTCTATACATTTGCGGTAGGGTTGTGGGGTATCGTTTTACTCGTCTCGTCATTTAGAACATGATAGGAAGTGTCCCCGTGCGAATCGGTGAAATTTTTGGAAAAAGTCACCGAGCCCCATATAGACCCATACTGGGGTATAGGTTCAATGTTTATCCTACTGGGAAACCCACTTCTATACATTTGCGGTAGGGTTGTGGGGGTCTCATTTTACTCGTCTCGTCATTTAGAACACGATAGGAAGTGTTGCGGAGCGAATCGGTGAAATTTTTGAAAAAAGTCACCGAGGCCTGGGTAGGCCCATAGGCCTATACTGCATGGCTATGGGTGTATAGGCCCATACGGGGTGGACATGTTGGAGTCTGGGTGGGCCACTCATGGTCCAATGGGGTCGAGTGAGGTCTTATTTTGAAGCTCTCGTGGAGGAGCACTTGACTACACTAATGGTTCGTCCGTGTTCAATAGTCTGCGCATGCGCAGTCTGGCCGTAGTATAGAAAACAGGCATTTTGGGTGCTATGTAGGGGTGTGTTTGGGTTAGAGATGAGCTAATCACGGTTCGAATAGGTCGTGTGAGGTGTCAAAGTGAAGCTTGTGTGGGGTAGAGTCAGAATGGTGTGTTTTTGAATGCATGTCGCGTTAATCTGCGCATGCGCAGTTGGTTGTAGTAAGTAAAATGGCCATTTTGGGGCAGCGAAGGAAGTTATTTGGGGTCGAGATGGGCTAATCACGGTTCGAATACGTCCTGAAAGGTGTCATCTTGTAGTTCTCGGGGTGTACACTCCGATTTAAGGGATGTTCGCGTCATCTGTGACGTCATCGGTGACGTCATCGGTGACGTCATCGGTACGAGTAGTAGCGAAAGTGGCCATTTTCGGGTAGTACATGAAGGTATTTGGGGTCTAGATGGGCTATTCACGGTTCGAATGCGTCCTGGAAGGTGTCATCTTGTAGTTCTCGGGGTGTACATTCCGATTTGAGGGATGTTCGCGTCATCTGTGACGTCATCGGTGCGAGTAGTAGCGAAAGTGGACATTTTCGGGCAGTACATGAAGGTATTTGGGATCGAGATGGGCTATTCACGGTTCGAATGCGTCCTCGAAGGTGTCATCTTTTAGTTCTCGGGGTGTACATTCCGATTTGCGGGATGTTCGCGTCATCTGTGACGTCATCGGTGACGTCATCGGTACGAGTAGTAGCGAAAGTGGACATTTTCTGGCAGTACATGAAGGTATTTGGGGTCAAGATGGGCTATTCACGGTTCGAATGCGTCCTGGAAGGTGTCATCTTGTAGTTCTCGGGGTGTACATTCCGATTTGATGGGTATCCGCGTCATCTGTGACGTCATTGATGACGTCATCGGTACGAGTAGTAGCGAAAGTGGACATTTTGTGGGTGCGTGAGGGTGAGTTTGGTGTAGAGATGCACCATCCTTAGTCCGAATGCGTCGTGTGAGGTGTCAATTTGTAGCTCTCGGGGTGTACATTCCGAATTGAGGCATGTCAGAAGCATCTGTGACGTCATCGATGACGTCATCAGTAGGAGTATTAGCGAAAGTGAGCCTTTTGGGGCAGTGCAGGAAGGTATTTGGTGTAGAGATGGACCATCCGCGTCGTGTGGGGTATCATGTTGTAGCTCTCGGAGTATAGACCCTGATTTCAGGAATATTTATAGCATCTGTGACGTCATTGGTGACGTCATTAGTACAAGTTGTAGCGAAAGTGGGCCTTTTTTAGCAGTGAAGGATGTTATTTGGTGTAGAGATGGACCATCCGCGGTCCCAATGGACCGTGTGAGGTGTCATCTTGTAGCAACGCCCACCAACACCATTCTTAATGCTTCAACGCCCTGGTGAAATAGCTCAGAAGCTCTGATATTCCATGGAATTGTCACTAATTCTTTGAAATGCGGTGATGCCCGTCAACGCCCGTCGTTACACCTTAACACTCTAACATAACGCCATGATATAGACCAGAGAGAGAACAACAACAACAACAAGGATGACACATGAGAGAACAACAACAAGAAGAAGTTTTTTTCATATATTTTATTTTCCCCAATGTTACATCACACCCACGCTGGGGGAGCCGCGTTGGGTATATTTACAATTCAAGAAGATTCTTATCCAATCAGAGGCCACCATTTGCATGTTTCATATTCGTTCCTGTCCGTTAGATGTATTCTTATCCAATCAGAAATTTCCATTTCAGAAAGTGCCATCTGAACCGTTTATTCTAATCATCGTCGGGCAGGCCAGGATACCGTTGAGGCAACATATCCTCAGATAGTTGTTTGCGCATTCTGAGTATCTATCAGTGCATGGGTGAATACTTTCATCCGATGGAGGTGGTGGTCAGTTTAACCACGAAAAACGCAACATTGGTCATTATCTCCACTATCCACTTGGTGTTACAATTCAAGAAGACTTGTCCAATCAGAGGCCACCATTTGCATCTGTCATATTCGTTCCTGTCCGTTAGATGTATTCTTGTCCAATCAGAAGTCTTCATTTCAGAAATTTCCATCTTCGGCCATGTTCGCTCTGAACCGTTTATTCTAATCACCGTTGGTCAAGCCAGGATACCGTTGAGGCAACATATCCTCAGATAGTTGTTTGCGCATTCTGAGAATCTATCAGTGCCTGGGTGAATACATTCATCCGATGGGTTGGTCGGTCAACTTGGTCACGAAGAACGTAACATTGGTTATCCTCTCCACTTTCCACTTGGTGTTGGGGCGTTGTTGTTGGGCCCATTCCAAGGGATCCACGTTGGCCAGGTTCTCCAGCATCGTCTCTAGCGACGCCCGGTTAATGATGGTAAACGGTTGGTCAAATACCCGGATGTTACTGCTCGGGTAAAAGTATCGGACGTGATCTGTCTCCTTATGCTGCAGCACATAACCAAACGCCAGATTTAATTTGAAGGACG